>OY992519.1:25710778-25937778 GCA_963921215.1 Scoparia ambigualis | reverse complement strand
CGCTGATTATGATGTTGATGAGTTTGTTGTGAAAAGAGAATATATAATTTATTAATTTAATAAGGCCAAAACCCATTTAAAGTATCGAATGGGATTTTGTGACGTCCCATGCACTTTTCCCAATGAATTGCCGAAAGCCATCGCGATACCTGGTTCTCTGCGAATTATAAATGGCCGCGACTTATCTTATCTGGGAATCCATTAAAACTTCGCCATTGAGTAATTATAACTCAATATTGTCTTTGCGTAGTCAAAATTCAAATTTGTTAATTTAATACTACGAGTAGGGATGGGGAAAACCTTTGTTATTCTAAATTATATTTTAATGTAAATTCTAGTATTTATAAATTTTACGCTTTTGTTTTTTGTCAGATAAACTACAATTATACATAGCCACGATAGTACCTATATTTTTACCTATATTATGCACCTGATCCTGGAATGTTAGTTGGGTGCAGGTTCAAATTCCGATTATGGATTTTATTAACACTTTTTGATTATTAGCTAGCCTTATGCACTCCAGGGCTAAGACCTCCCCCTCCCTTCCTTATTTTTTTTATCTATGCTATCTGAGGCCAAAATTTTAGGAGGAAGACTTTCAATCGTTGCATTATGAGTCTGCCTTTCGGCATGGCGGTGTCCTATTTGTTACCTTTTTTTTTTTCTTTTTTTTTAAATTTTATTTTTTTACTAATTTTTAGTTTTACAGTACTTCGTCATGTTATGTCGACAAATGATTTCCTTCCTTTCTTTCTTAATATCGACACAAACTCGGACCGCCACATCGCATCACTCGCCCGAGTGCGTACCAGCATTTCGTTTGGCTTCTCCGTTACATTTCATTTGAAGTCCCGAGTTACGTCGACGAAAGGCTTCCCATCCTTTATTATGAATTCTACAGAGAAAACGTTGTGGCTCCGATTCATTGAGGTATTATAACTAGAGACGTACCGCGAAGCAACTTAGTGCTGCGGTCCATGAGCTGCATACGTCTCAGTATTTTTTTCTTTTTTGTAGGTCTACCAACAGTTGTCTAATATTGACAAATACAATCTAAAGTTACTTAAGGTAAATGTAACAACTAATAACACATAAACGCAGCATGCTTACTTATAAAATAAAGATGCAAGTGTGATGAAGACAATTCATTCAGACGACCTCCTTGGTCGAGTGGTTTGTACACCGGTTTTCATGGTGTCTCCATCTCTGAGGTCCCGGGTTCGATCCCCGGTCGGGTCAATATAGAAATTATTGTTTTCTAAATTGTCTCGGGTCTGGGTGTTTTCTATGTATAACAAGTATATATTTAAGTATTTTAAGTATGTTTATCCGTTGTCTAGTAACCATTTCACGAGTTTCTTCGAAGCTTCTCTTGGGCTAGATAATTGGTGTGATTGTAGGAAAGATTTATTTATTATTTATTTATTGTGAGTGATCCAAGCGATTTGCTGTGTGCGGACGCAAAAAAATGCTTGCTGTTTCGTCTTTAGTTATAATACCGAAATGCTCCGGTTACAGCTCAAATTTGAATCATCAACTTTTAAATTGATCTCTGCAAATTGTTCGAGCGACAACATGCTTTTGCGTAGTGAAATTAAGAGTTATTCTAATTTTAGATTTGTTAACATTAGTTTCAATGTTAATGTAACAAGCAAACGGTTTTGGTTGCGCTTGTTTTGTTATTAACTCAAGTAGGTACTTGTATTTAATGTACTCTGTCATGTGCTCAACTGTACTTACTACCTCCAACGTTTTAAATTGTTCTAGGTGATTATTAGCTTTTTCGTTTATCGATTAGCTGCTGAACGGGTAATAATCCACTTTTATTTCACCTATATGTTTGGTTGGTGTCAATACTTGTAAAGTCCGCCTAACTAGCTACCAACATAATTATTATCTAAAGTCTGACTTCTTGGCGGGAAAGTGAAGCGTCATGTCTGCAGTTTTGTTTTATTTTCTAAAATTTGTGTTTTTTCGTACATTAATGTGAAATAATAGTGGATTATTAACCGTTAAGTGTTTGTGAACGTGCATGAGTGTTGGCAAATGAAACGAAACAGTGCAACATCACTTTTCAAATTCTCTCAAGTAGTCCGCGTGAGACCTCAGTAAAGTCCCACATCTTTACTGAGGACTCAAGGGGTTTGGGGAACATCATTTATCATTCATCTTAATCATCACTCATTATCATCAAGGGAAAAAACAAATAAAAAACTAATGACTAGGCAGTATGGCTCAGACCTTAGCCTGTTCCTTCATGGAACAAATATATATAAAAAAAATATATATATCTAAAGTCTGGCACCATAATAACAATGTTACTTATGAGGAAACACTACGTGGAAGTGGCATGCAAAACTTTCATACAGAACACAGAAAAACGACGTTTCGTAGTCATCAGTAGTTCATCTGCCTTCAAACTGGACCAATATTTATTACTTTTTCAGGATCGGTTAAAGAGAGAAATTTTCTGTCTGTATGTTTTTTTTTAACTAGTCACTTAATGTTTCTAAAGACTCCTGAAAACGGAGTGATTTCGAAGGCTCCTGGTTATTAAATAAACGACATAATGCAAAAAATCAAACATACGGACATAGAAAATCTCTTTCTTTAACCGATGCTGACAAAGTAATAAAAATTGATCCAGTTCTGAAGGAGGAAACAGGGGATGGAGGGTCGTTTTTCTGTGTTTTGTACGACAATTTTGCATGCCACTTCTACGTAGTGTTTCCTCTTAATGGCTTTAATCAGCTCAGAGTACAACCGTGTCGCGTTGCGGTGAAAGAATACTACCACCCCCTCACTTCCCTTGGGTGAAAGGCGACTAACGGACTAAAGACTGCACATACATCGAACAGCATAGAGCGGCGATGGGCTCACCACCTGTCACGCTGAGCAAATGTGCAGTCGCTTTTTGTTGAAAAGTGGACTATGGCAGAGGACTGCTTTTGCTGTCTATCGGGGATAATAGTCGTGATTATGTTATGTATGTATGTCTATGTATGTCAGAGAATAGAATTGGTTGAGGACTAGGGTAAGGCGCGCTTCCACCTTCAGCTTGATCTTCACTTACCATCAGGGGCCCAAGTCTGCTAATTTACGAATGGCATAATTGAATCGCAATTGTATCGTAATTGTATCGCATTGTAATTGTTTGACACATTTGGTATTCGTAAATGAGTAAGAGAATACCAAATGTGTCATACAATTACAATGCGATCCAATTGCGATTCAATTATGCCATTCGTAAATTAGCAGACTTGGGCCCCTGGTGAGATGAAGGCCAACTGTTTACCAGAAGTTTATAAAAATATACAGTTAAGTAACTAGTAAAATGTTTACAGTTTCAAAATATTACTCGGATAAAGTAATATAACCTGCTTTCGCAAAAACAATTCAACAGAAAAAGAGGAAGAAATCAGAGCCGGCCGTCCTACAAATTGTGAAGCCGTATTTCCACACTGGCACTGGCCACTTGGTCCGCCATTAAACTTTAGTTTGGCGCGCAGGCGGACTGTTCCAATTTCAAATAATTCTTTTATGTTTCGTTTTAAAACTTACACCTGCATGCAGTTGGATTGCATTGCAAAATGGATAAATAAAGATGTTAAGAAATATATAATTTTAAAATAGATATATTATGTAGAAGAAGGAAGTGGGTTTGGTTGAAACCTTTGCCCAACAGTATAACAAAATAAATAAAGTATATAAATAAAAAGAAAATGGATAAAAAATATATCGAAAACGTTAAGTTGAATAACAATAGTACATTGTTACCCTAGGGGAGAAAGTAGCTTATTTATTCACGAGACGGGGTTTGGCGCCTGAGCGTAGCGAGGGCACCAATAGTTCGAGGGAGTAAATAAGTCTTTCACCCGAGGCAAACACTGTGCTTTTCATTACGAATATAAGGAAAGTAAAAACAAAAACATGAATGTCTTTAGTCCATTAGTCGCCTTTTACGACACCCAAGGGAAGAGAGGGGTTGGTAGTAATATTTTGATGAGCCCATCGCCGCTCTATGCTGTTGGATGTTTGCGCAGTCTTTAGTCCGTTAGTCGCCATTTATGACACCGAAGAGAAGAGAGGGGTTGGTAATATTAATTTGATGAGTCCATCGCCGCTCTATGCTGTTGGTAGTATGTGCAGTCTTAGTCCGTTAGTCACCTTTTACGACACCGAAGAGAAGAGTGGGGTTGGTATAGTATTATTTTGATGAGCCCATCGCCGCTCTATACTGTTGGTTGTATTTGCAGTCTCAGCCCCTTAGTAGCCTTTTACGACACCGAAGGGACGAAAGGGGTTGGTAGTATTATTTTGATGAGCCCATCGCCGCTCTATGCTGTAGGATGTATGTGCAGTATTTGATCCGTTAGTCGCCTTTTACGACACCCAAGGGAAGAAATGTGATGTGTTGTTAGTATTATTTTAATAATTAGTCACAATTACACATGTCAGAAAAACGATTCTCCCTAGGGAGGAAAAGTACTACTTTCTCCCGCTCCTCAGGCAACTTCAGACCTACTTTCCGTGTATATGGAATGAAAAATACTTAGATGAATAATTGGACTCGCTGTGCTCGACTAGATACCGCCGTCGTACTTGTAAAATGCGGCAACAAATACTACGCCGAAATCGGCGTACCCGAGAGCCAGTCACACTGATAGCTGTGTGTAAAGTGTACGTACTGATTTTTTCATTAAATTTTGGGCATAATTCAAAGTGAAATGCCAGTTTGCGTAATAAAACTGTGTAAAAATAATGCTACAAAAAAAATGAGAAGGACAGTGTTCTTGCAAATTGTCGCATCGCATGAGTTGCCGCATTTACGGAGCTGTGGTTATTATATAGGGCGGTATCTGGTCGAGCGCAGCGAGATTCATCTTAGAAAAAATACTTTTTCTACTTGCTGCGCCCTTACAGGGTGCCACATAATCTGTACATTGTTGTAACAAGTTGTTTACTTTGTGATATGTTATCAATGAAATGAAATGAAAATTGCTAATCACTTCGTCACTAAGTAAGCACTTAGAGGTATGAATAAAATACCTATTTTAGTATTAATTTGTCTATGGTACCTATTAACTACTTCGACTTCGTTAGCGTAAACACCCTTCAGAACTAAGGTTAATATACCTATGTCCTGACAATTACAAACACAACATTCTATTCTAATATAAGTACCTATGTTTAATCTATTTGCAACATATAAATATTTATTTCTATAAGTATTTTGTTTATTTTTAAACTTTAAGAGTCGTCATGTCCCGTTCTAACATTTCAACTTTTTATCTGTTACGAAAAGGTATTGATATTTTTTTCTTTCCAGGTTTGAATCCAAAAGAACTGAGGGACACCAAGACTGGCGTTTTCGTGGGAGCTTGCTTCTCTGAATCTGAGAAGACTTGGTTCTACGAGAAGATGCAGGTCAACGGATTCGGTATCACAGGGTAAGTACAGAATAGATTAGAATACAAAATAAATTTATTTCGCATCAAAACAGACAACATAAAATTACAATGAATAATATTATGTGACACTGAAATGAAAAGGAAATGGAGATAATTGTGTCTAGGGTTGCCACCCGTACTCTAAAATTGAGTATTGTCCTCTTTTTCATATTAGGCGTACCTAGGTACCTACTTTATGACATATGACATTAGAGTACGCTAAAATACTCTATTTACGCAAAACTATTCACATGAAAGACAAATATTTTTTGTTCAATGTCGTAAAGAGCAACAAAAATACGTTTTTAAGGACAAATAAATAAAAACTCTATCTTTATGCTATGAAAAAATACCTTTTACGTCCTTAAAAAAGGTGGCAACCCTAATTGTTTCATAGCATCTCAGTAATGCCACGTCGCTGGTCTTCCGTAGATACCTCAGAGTAAAGTTAGTGACTTATTCATTATCACTATCATCAGCCCATAAACATCCCACTGCTGGGCCCTGATTCTGTATCGCAATCTATAGATTCCACACCTAAACCTTACCGCGCACAAACGTCAAACGCATACGTTTTTGGGAAGATATCGTAACTTTCTAAGGAATTACCGTGGTTTTAAAACAAGGAATCGTTACAGAATAAGGGCCCTGGGCACAGGCCTTCTCACATGGACAACAGCAGATAGGGAGGTAGGGCCATACCCTACTACGCTGGCCCAATACGGGTTGGTGAAGTGTAACGACTGCCATCTTACGACAACCACCAGGACCAACAGCTTTACTTGCCTTCCGAAGCACAGAATTGCAATAAATTTTTTAAAATAATCATCTAATATAATTACATGTTTTTTAAGTAACTCGTCATAGTGACTACATCGTGCCTGATGGTAAGCAGCCGATGCAGTCTAAAATAATGAGAGTGCTCCTCACGGTGAAACAAGCACGGTGACTAGCGCACCCATTCATGACGGCCTGCATAAATGCCGTTTCACGCCCTGCTTAAAAGACCCGGGACTATAGGAGCACGGTGACTAGCGTACCCATTCATGACGGCCTGCATAAATGCCGTTTCACGCCCCGCTTAAAAGACCCCGGGTCTTTTACTATAGGAGCTGGGAAACACATGCGCTGGCAAAGAATTCCAAAGACGAATTGTCTTACTTAAAGGAACGACTTGCCAAATTAACAATAATAATAATAATTCGTTATTAAATAAACACTTTACACAACAAAATGCATGAACTTATCCCATATAAGGTTATGAGATACAGGCTCCTCCTGAAAATACTTTTAGATGTAGTGTAATATTTTAATGTTAGCACAATAGAATATTTTTCAACAACCACCAAAAGCACGGTAGCTCAACTGTCAAACTTCGGCAATAGTGCTGACCTTAGGGATGTGCTGATCGATAGATCTAATTTTAGTATAACAGTAAATATTAAGCCATAAGAGCTATTCCAAATTCAACATTTTAATAGCTTAATATAACAGAGAATAAAACTTGTTAATTAATCCAGATATCAATCGAAGGTGAACCGTCTCTGAGACTGAACTGATGTCAAACAAAATAAACAGAAGTTTAAGCTTTCATCTCGATCTTAACAACTTTGCACTCCTCACTCGAGACCCTATTTTGTTTGCGTTAAAACTATTGTAATGGTAGTCGCTTATAACTTTCGATAAATATAAAGTGGAGAGAAAATGGACTCCAGCTTAACGTATTGTTCAATTAACTCTGGCTTTGCTCTGAATGAATATTTAATTAAACTTTCATCTTCTTTATTAGAAGTGTAGAGGTCGTCTATCATAACCAGCGTCTTTTTTTTAGTTTTCTCTTTTATTTTAAATTACAGTTGTTTTTATTATATGTACTCTTTTTCTTTTTTATAATGTAATTTATTGTGTCAAATAAATAACTTCAATCTTATTCTATATGCACTGGCCTGCAAAAATAAGTATCACACTTTTAAAATTGTAATAACTTTTAAAGTACACAAGATAAACAAAACACAAGACTTTAAAATGTTACTATTGTATAATTTACTATAGTTTCAAAGAAAGCTGATAAAATTACTACAAAACGTTTTTTTATTTTAAATCTCTAACTTCTATAGTTTAGAAAAAAATGAAATTTTAAAAGTGTGATACTTATTTTTGCAGGCCAGTGTAATATTTTTTTTTAAAGAACTTTAAGCCTCGTTAGCCGAGTGGCGAGGCTTTCGGTCTTAATTAAAGGTCACGGGCTCATATCCCCGGTCGAGCAAAGTATGTTTCGGCTTGGTGCGGTATGCACATTTTGCCAGTGTCTAATTAGGGAGGTAATCCTACTAATATTATAAACGCGAAAGTTTGTAATTATGGATGGATGTTTGTTACTCTTTCACGTAAAAACTACTGAATGGATTAGGATGAAATTCGGCATACAGATAGTTTATAATCTGGATTAACACATAGGATACTTTTTATCTCGATATTCTTACGGGAACTGGAACCACGCGGGTGAAACCGCGAGCGGCCGCTAGTAGTATATATTTTCTAGTTTAATAGTAAAGGATAATAAGTGATATAATGTAAATGTTATGATGGCAAATGATATTCTAACAAACCCTTTTAACTTCAGTAAAGGTTTGGGACTTTACTGACTCACACGAACTTCTTGAGAGAATTTGAAGAAGGGATGTTGTACTGTTTTATTTTATTTGCCGTCACTCACGAAGACTAAAACGGTTAATAGTTCTCCATTATTTCACATTACACATCACTCACAATATGGAAATACAACCAACCTATCTCTTCCCTTTGATGTCGCAAGAGGCGATTAACTGACTAAAGACTGCACATACATCCAACAGCATAAAGCGGCGATGGGCTCACCACCTATCACGCTGAGCACGAGTGCAGTTGTTTTTGTCTCTGACTTACCTTTAGGGAATAAATAGCCGTCAGAGTATGTAAGTATTTATTTCGATTTGTTAGGAGAATTTCGCGAACGCATTATTAAGTTGCAGCGAAATTTAGAATCGCATTTTTTAGCGAATCAATATTTCATGTTGGTTATATTTTACGAACGCCTTATTTAGTTGCAGCGGATTTCAGTATCGCATTATTTAGCAAATCAATATTTCATGTTGGATATATTTTGCAACCGCCTTATTTAGTTGCAGCGGATTTCAAGATCGCATTATTTAAGGGGGTCCTGCACGAATTTGTAAAAATTTACGTATTTTTAAGTCACTTGTACTATGCGCTGAATTAGTTAAATACTTTTAAAAAAACTTATGTAAGTTAACCAGATCATTGCACAAGGTCATGGCCTTGTTGAAATTTAAAACAAGTTCTTTAAATAATAACAAACAATACATAAATGTAACGACTCAAAAACATATATTTTCGAAAACTTTCTTAGTTTTACGCATGAAACAATAATTCTTACATGAAAATATTTGTGGGCACCCCCTTCTTTAAAAAGTATATTTTAATTTTTAACACAAGCGCGTGATGGTTTTGCACATTTCGCAGGATAAAAACATTGCTCTAACTAAATTAGTATCTAGGTTTTCTACACTTCTAATCGCTTTATTAGTAACTGATAACTACTTGTTATTTACGTAGGAGATGCACTATTTCCTCAACTTTGATGTAGGGTAGAAATATTTTTGAAATACCAACATTTCAAAAAATTACTTATTAGCATCGCCTGGTATGACGGGGTTCAAGAGTGGTACACTCACACAGTGATAGGTGACATTACTTTTGTTCATTCCATTTGTGCCAGCTTTAGTGAATCTATCATATAAAGAAGCCCTTACATACCTACTTAGATAGGATAAAACAAACACAAATAAAGCATTTCCTAAAAATGATACCTACTCTGAAAGAACAATGCCCGTCTGTGTCCCAGTAAGAGAAAGAGTGCCCAAAAATAGTATAATATCAGAAAATCTTAAATAATTATAATTTAAATTATGGTATTATTTAGAAGTCCGATAAAGCACCAGATTAAAAATAATAATAATAAGACTGGATTTATATTATTAAAGATATTAGCACTAATACGTCATTCAATATTTCATTCATTCATTGTATTAGTGTAGTTCGGGAAGAATTCGATTAATAATCGATTACACTTACTGTTATTTGAGAAGCTAGAAGGAATTAAAGAAAGTATTTACCTTAAATATACAGACGGACATATGGACATATTTATCAATCTCCCATCTGTAAAATATTGAAAATGATTGTTGCTTCTATAATTAAATCTACAAAATATAATCAACAGCCACTTGTGTGGTAAAAACTTCTATGGCAGTCTTAATCGATTATTGGTTGTCTATCGTATCGTAATACTTTATACATCATTGATCGTAATACACTTTCGCGTTGTGTAAAAGCAACATACATTTAGAAGCTTAATACGCACAGCTCTTGACGTTTGTCATACTTTGACTTTCAGACTCTGAAATGCACCCAGTTTTCTTTTTGCTACAGGGAATGCTGTACACCAGCAGTACGCCTGTGTATAGGTACTGATGATCATGATGATGACTTTTATACATAGTATTTAGTTTTATATACTTTTATAAATATTATTAATATGTAAACAACCATGATTAGATTGCAATTATTCGTAGCTATCGTAAAGAAACCAATTAATTCAAGTGCCTAGTTAATAATTAATAGCAATGATATCTGCAAATGCAAACTGTAAAATGAAATAAAAAAAACAATAGGCACTAATAGCTTATCGCCTATAACTTTTCAACCGGTGCTTTACATAACATTAAATCTAGATATCATAAAATTATCACTAAAAAGCTATTGTATGACGTAGACCTGCATTCTGGGCGTTTCTGGGGCTGAGCTCCATGCTAATTTGGGCATTGTCCTTTACTGCAACTAAAAAAAGAGGTCGCGAAATTCATCTATTAATAAATTATCTGAACATAAATAAAGCCTTCGCTAAAAAATGCTACTCTGAAATTTACTGCAATTAAAAAAGGAGAACGCGAAATTCATCTAATAATAAATTATAGGAACATAAATAATGCTTTCACTAAAAAATGCGATTCTAAAATTTGCTGCAACTGAATAATACGCTTGCGAAATTCTCCTAACAAACCAAGCGAAGCTTCATTATAAAACTCGTTAAATGGTTACTAGACAACGGATAAACATACTTAAAATACTTAAATACATACTTATTAGGTATTAGAAAACACCCAGATCCGAGACAATTTAGAAAAACAATAATTTCTAAATTGACCCGACCGGGGATCGAACCCGGGACCTCAGAGATGACGACACCATGAAAACCGGTGTACAAACCACTCGACCAAGGAGGTCGTCAAACCTTCACCAGTGTCTATATCATTTATACAGGGTTAATTCTGGACGCCCCGCCAAACTTTTTAACGTGATCCTATGGCAGCAGTACAACCAAATAATGAAGAAAAAAAACTCAACTTTTCCTTAAGAAAATTAAAATTATTGTCACCTAGCGCGCGGCCTATCGCCACAGATTAAAGAAGAGTTACCAGATACTTCACTCAGTAGAAAGTTACCAATACCTACTGCTATAATAGCCTACTAATATTTAAACTATAATAAACTACCACGCGATCCCACAGCAATCGCAGGGCTGCCTCTTCGATAAAGTTAAATTAACATGAATAACTATTTGTGTCTATTTTATTGAGAACTGTGAATATGTTGTGACTATAGGTGGTATTTTAAAACTGTATCGTTTGTAAAATATATTTTTTCATAAATTGGTGTAGACATCATCATCAAAAGTAAATTGAGGTCAGTGTGTAGGTAAAATAAAAACTACTACTGCACAACAAACCCATTTACTGCACATAAGGCACCAGACGGCATCGTAGGTACACGTACAAACGAATGGAACAATTAAAACTGAACAACTTGCGTGCGCTTCGCTATTATTTTTATATTTTATTATGACTTTTTTTACCCCATATTTACATTTGGCGGGGGGTGCAAAATAAACCCTGTATTATTATTCATTAATATTATTATTCAGCCCGGCTTGTCTTGCCTCTACTCTCCTTTGTCTCTTCACGGTTCAGGGCTATCACTTGCCAGTCCTTCCGATAGAAGTCTAGCTCGTCTTGACGGAACTTTAGCTCACAAGCCGCAGGAAAAGGTCGATCTCCTGGCCAAACTCTTTGCGGCTAACTCCCGGATCGATGACTGTGATGCACAGCCACCCTCAATTCCTCACTGTGGCCACACAATGTCTGATATTAAAATCAGGCAGTGTGATGTCCGTGCGGAAATGCAGTCAATCGATGTCCGGAAAGCTAACGGTCCTGATGGCATCCCAGCAAAAGTCCTGAAAATGTGTGCAGCGGAGTTGTCCCCTGTGTTAACGCGTCTGTACCGTCTCTCGCTCTCTTCGGGTTGTGTGCCGGAATCTTGGAGAGAAGCTAATGTGCAACCGATCCCTAAAAAAGGAGATCGGTCAGATCCGACTAATTACCGCCCTATAGCCGTAACTTCAGTGTTGTGTAAGATCCTAGAACGAATATTGAACAAACAGCTTATTCGATACCTAGAAGGTCACTCCCTAATTCACGATCGTCAACATGGGTTTCGGCCAAAACGGTCAACGGGTGATCTTCTAGCGTACGTCACACATCTCTGGGGTGAGGCTATTGACAAGCGTGGCGAGTCACTGGCAGTTAGCCTTGACATAGCCAAGGCTTTTGATCGGGTCTGGCACAAAGCTCTTCTCTCCAAGCTCCCGGCATACGGTTTGCCCGCTCAGTTCTGTACCTGGATTGCCAGCTTCCTGCATGAGCGTAGAATCCGTGTCCTTTCGGATGGATGCGCTTCGCGGTTCATGTCAGTGAACGCTGGTGTTCCTCAAGGCTCCGTTCTATCCCCCACGCTGTTCCTTCTGCATATCAATGACATGCTTCCTCTTAGAAACATTCATTGCTATGCAGATGATAGCACAGTGCATGGGGGATATAACGGGCACCCAACGGCTGGGCGGGTAGACACCGAAATGAAGCGAGCAAATCTTGTCATTGAGCTCGATCGGGTGTTGGACCTCATTTCTAGATGGGGCTCCGATAATCTGGTGGAGTTCAATGCCAAGAAAACACAGGTGTGCGCGTTCACAGCGAAAAAGTCGCCATTCCTTCCCCTTCCCTCTCTTCAGGGTACATCTCTAGGCCTGCAGAGCAGTATTAACATGCTCGGTATGGATATCCGCTGCGATCTGAACCAAAAGGACTACATCGAAACCGTGATTAAAAATGCCTCACGTAAACTCGGTGTCCTGAACAAGGTGCGGCGATTCTTCACGCCTGATCAGTTGTGTCTATTATACAAGACACAGGTGCGGTCTTGCGTGGAGTATTGCTCTCACCTTTGGGACGGCTCCGCAAAGTACCTTCTCGATGCCTTGGACAGATTGCAGCGCCGCGCTGTGCGCATTATCGGCAATGCAGAGGTCACTAAAACTCTCGAGCCTTTGCAATTGCGTAGAGATATTGCGTCACTCAGCGTCTTTTACCGTTTATACCATGGCGAGTGCTCTGAAGAACTCTTTGACCTCATCCCTCCTTCTCCCTTCCTCCATAGGAGTACGCGTGCTGCTCTGCGGAGTCACCAATTTACAGTCTCTAACATTCCATCTCGCACAAAGAAATTTGGTGACTCGTTTCTTTGCCGCACTTCCAAAAGATGGAATAGTCTACCAGCACACGTATTCCCTCCTACCTATGACATAGGGTCCTTCAAACGAGGCGTGAAGAAGCACTTTGTGGGCCGGCAGAGTGAGGATGACTGATGCTACGTCTCTTACGCTGCACCAGTTGTCCTCGCGCCTGGACCTCATTTCCACTTAACATCAGGTGGAGTGGGGTCATTTGCCGGGCTTAGTATAAAAAAAAAGAAAAAAAAAAAAATATTACCGTGCTATAACTCTTTCTTCTCTTCCAGATGCTCTCGAGCTATGTTGGCCAACCGCATCTCCTACTGGCTGGGCGTGACCGGTCCTTCGTACACCGTGGACTCAGCTTGCTCGAGTTCTCTGTATGCCATCGAGCATGCCTTTAGGGCCATCCGCGATGGGCATTGTGACGCCGCTATTGTGGGAGGGTCCAACTTGTGCTTGCATCCTTACGTGTCCTTGCAGTTCTCCAGGTAAGAGAGAGATATATGTAGAGAGAGAGAGAGAGAAAAAAACATTTATTTACACATAAAAAGTAATAAAATAATAACATACTCGTATTTACATAAAAAAGACAATTGTCAATCAGGACCCCGCCTTAGCTTGTGTAAGAAGTTTTTGTTGTGACGACTTAAAAGTGTTCTACTACTGTGTTTAGTCTTATACCGCCTCTTTGGTCTGGAGGTTGGACCACAGAAACACCGTTTAGAGCCAACACAGACGAGCGGGGGATAAATACGTGTGGTGTTTAATTGTCTTTAGTAACCTTTAAGTCCTACTTGATCTAAATCCTTAAGCTTCCACCATCTTATCTAAGTCTAGGGCTATAACTACAATGTTAGAAGTTTTGCTTTATAGAGATACAGTAACAGACGTGTACCCTTATTAGATTAGAAATCACGTACCTTCAATCATCTAACCACTAAACGATGTCACGAACCATCAGGTAAGATTGATATAGCCTCGTAAGGCCCACGATATAAATGACTTAGAAGTAATTATAACCCAATGTGTTTATCTGACAACATAAGTATTATAGTAGTTACCGCCCACGACAACTAATCGTTAGAGAGAGGTGAATTATTGTGAAGTCCATAGACTTGATATTTTATTTTGCTATTCAATACTGTCTTTGGGACATAGAATTTAGGCGGTTTTTTATCTTCTTATAATTACATTGGGCCAATGTTACAAGAAATTAACTGTTTTGTAACATTTTGGCCCAATTTTCAAAGTTACGAATGAAAGTTCGATATGTTGTCGGTTGACAACATTGGGTCACAAATTTTTTACTTGAAATATTTAGTTGGGCTTGAATGACGATTTTGATTATGTATTCATAAAAGAACAGTAGGCCTTACGAGGATAATGAATAAAACAGTTTTTTTGGGTTTAATTCATACCTTAGCAGATTTCAATGACCTCAATATTTAGAACCAACTATTTATGGAGTATCCTCTTTCAGGTTGGGCGTGCTGTCTCCCGATGGACGGTGCAAGAGTTTTGACAACAGCGCCAACGGCTACGCTCGCTCGGAGGCTGTCGTGGTCTGTTTCCTGCAGAAGGCCAAGGACTCGAGAAGGTATCTCCTTGTTCTGATGATAAAAGACAAATTGTAAGAACTTTAAAAAAATAAAAACTAAATTTTAAATTTGTAATTACAATTTAGCTATTTGTGGCCTGTCAGACCCTTCGTTTATCATACAATAGATGCACAGTCTCATACAAAATCAAACTCCAATAATGTCACCGCGTAAATACTCGTACATACATATCCAGATCAACATCAGAAATGAAACGAGATATATGAGATGACTGCTAGAAACCGCATGAAACTTCAAGTGCTGGTCAGGTCAAGTGTTATAAACATTGCAAAAATGACAAAAAATAAATTTGTGGTTTTGCCGCCGCATTGAAATAATCGCACTTGGTGCTGTTGTGTTTCGTCCGGCAGTGAGAGTTTCGGAGGCCCCTCCCCCCCCCCCCCCCCCCACCATTCCTAGGTGTCCATGGGCAGCGGTGATCAGGTGACCCGCCCGCTCATTTGCCTTCCTCTTTTAAAAAAAAACAATATTTTCATGGTAATGACGATGATAATGATGATGATGATATCTTCCAACAGGGTGTACGCCCAGCTACTCCACGCAAAGACCAACTGTGACGGTTACAAAGAGCAGGGTATCACCTACCCTGCCGGCCACATTCAGAAGCTGCTTCTGCGAGAGTTCTACGAGGAATGCTCTATCCCTCCTTCCAGTTTGGAGTTCGTTGAAGCTCACGGCACTGGTAAGTAGAAATAGAAATAGAAATAGAAAATGATTTATTCAACGTCATTAACAGGGTTATTAACAAAAAAAAATAGTAAATATCTTACTAATTATTATATAAATGACACTGAATTGGCACCCACTCAGCATAGTGTCACAGTGTTATTATTTCAAGTAACACTGTGATAGCAAGCACTGCTACGCGCAACTTGAATAACTTTTTTATCAATAAGGTGTTGCAAAACTACCCGTTACACAAAAAGGTTGTTAAAGTTCATCTTATATGCTAATAATGTTATACCTACTATATTAAACCGTTAACACCAACTAGATATATACGTAAATAAATTATGTTAGCAATTATATCATTAACAAACAAATATAACACAATGGAATATTAGCCACTCAGTAACACAGTAGCGCCCAACTAGCCAAACTTAGTCAATTATGTAAAAGTCAAGAAAATAAATTAGTGCGTAGAAAAGTGGCGTGAAAGCTTGTGGAATAGAATGATTAATGTTTAGTATTAAAAAGAAACTTGACATGAACTCCATACTGTATTTCCACTCGAAGATGACGAAATGTTGATAAAATGACTACCGCAGTGTTTCCACTATTAAAATATATCGTTTAGTTTTTGCCACATAGAGACATTGTAATTAAACTAACTATTACCTATGTAAAATTCAGAGCAGTCAAAGAATTTACAACAACGTAGTCCATAACATTCTGTTACTTATAAATTAATCTTAGAGTAGTTATGCTCATTATTATTTTATCGTTTGTACTATAAACCTGGCATTACAGTTTAACAATTCCACTTTCTTGACACAAAACACAAGCGAAGTGAATTTGTAAATGTCTCATGAATATTTGAACTTTCTAATCTATCCAGACACTTTAAAGGGCATGTTCCATAACGATGTTTCCATAAAACGGAAAACAAAACGTTGTTGAATCGTTGGGAATCGTTAAAAATAGATAACGGAACTCACCTTAAGGGAGCTCGACGGCATAAAATTAAAATGTTCAGCTTTTATCTCGGAGTTAGCACCATTGTTTACGACACAAAGAATTGTGATAAACCTCGCTTTTGACGGGGAAACAACAAAACAATGGCAGCACTGTCGCCGGGTGAAAGGTGCATTTCGTGATTTCAATATTATTGTGAGTTTATAAAATAAAAGCGCCAGCAGCCGATTTAATTAATGCAGGAAATGGTGGTTTAATCCCTAATAGCTCGAAGACTACTGAGGTGTACGTACGAGTATAACTAACGCAAACGTTAAACGTTAATTAAATTTTTGGATTTCTGGAACGGTTGCTAATATCACCATTATTAAAAATATATTCTAGAGCGACTCTAGATCTTACGACTTACTTTTGAAAGTTTGTCAAAATAGATCACTAGAAATTTAGAGGCGTACTTAAAGTACGTCGTGTGAGTTACAATAACTAGCTATTTTTGCTTTATTTAATGTGACAATATATAGGTGTTTTAATTATTTTTTTCAACAAATAACGCTTGTAATGATTGCAGCTCATTTTTGACGTTGACAATGGTATACTTACATAACTTTCCAACCAAAATTTTATCTCTTTAGCAGAAAGGAAATCTTTTCAATTGAAACAAACAAAGTTTTTTGTTTCCTTTTAAACCTTTTAAAAAGGAACAAAAAAAGAGTTGTCAGTATAAATAACATTCGAAATGCACCCCACAAGTAGTCGGACGCAACTAGAATGAGATCATCTCGAGCAAAATGTACAAGAAATTTTTAATAAACGCCGCGCCGGCCGTCTCTTTTGAGCGGACTGCTGTGGAAGCATTCTGTATATTTTTTGTGCTGTAAAGGCTGTAAGTCTTTAGTCGCGCGTTAGTCTTTATTTTGCTTTAAAATAACAACGTGGTACCTTTATTTTTAATACTTATTTTAAAATCGTGCCGTGTGTGTAACGGCTCACTCAAAGAATACAGTACCAATTCCTCTCTTTCCTTGGGTGACGGTAAAGAAGACTAACGGACTAAAGACTGCACATACAACCAATAACATAGAGCGGCGAAGGGCTCACCACCTATCACTGAGCACATGTGCTGTTGTATTTTAGTGAAATGGACTATCGCAGTGGACTGCTTCTGCGGTCTTTAACGGTAACTCTATGATGGTAATAGTAATGAATTAACGTATTTTGAGGATACTTAAATTGAAATATTAAAAAACAAAGCCCTAAGGATCTACACCACGTCGACTCTTGTGCTCCTCGTATCCAGCGGCTTCCCGCGACCTTTACCAGATCGACGAGGTTCCCTAGATGAAATCGAAAGGTGCCACACTGAATGTCACGATAGCTAAAACGGACTGTCGAAGAGTCATCAAACCGATGGTACGGCACATCGAGTGTCGTCAAATCGAATGTCTCGATGTCGAACAATTACTGCATCGGATGGTTAACACATCGTATGTCTTGACATCGACCGAAAACTAGTGGTAACGATTAATCATGATTGCGAAAAATTACGATTTAATTTTCTTGTAGGTCCACCTTGTTGGAGACAATCATGGTGTATTCACACCTTTACGGAGTATTGGGGTATTAAATCACGATTTCACTCATTCAAAACGAGCTTCCATCGGTTCGACTACCGGTTTATGTTCTACGACGAACAACAGCCCAGACCACAGAACAGAATACCTCTTTCTTCTGTTCTGTGGCACAGACTATCCCGATACTGTTTTGTACTCAACACCCTACATTGTTGAGAATCGATTGGGCAATTCTGACAGTTCTAGGCTGAATGCAAACTGTACCTTATTGTGGAGAGAAGTAATACGTTTCCAATCTCGGTTTCTACCCCCTTTGTTCCTTTGCCAATGTGTAAGGTGTTCGAAACAAACAATAGTTCCGTAACATTGACGTACTATACAAACAAACTATTACATACATTGAGACGTTATTACCTAAAGCCTTGTTCGCACTAGGCGACTAGCGAGTACATTGCGTCGTTAATTTGATTATTTTGGATATTATCCCCGAAGGGTTAAGTCAGAGACAAGGCGATGAGAACCGTGTTAGCGTGAAGCTTAACAAACAAACTTACTTTCATATTTATATTATTAGTAAGGGTTACCAACATTGTCTAAAGTAGGTTATATTATTACTCTACTAAACTCTTATTTAGAATAATAGGAGACAAGCGGACTTAAAACAAACCTACCACCTTGTATCCCCCGCTGGGAATCAAACCGAGACCGGCTACGACCGACCCAACTACACCACAAAGGTCAAACATGCGAAACTAACTGGTTGCAAAATTTAAAAAAAAGATTTTTTTACCATACATTGTAAATATTTGTCTAAAAAGTCAGCAACACTTTTTTCCATTGTCTATTGCAGCGTACGCTTTTAAAAAGGTTAACAGTGTTGTTATTATTTCCGTGGGCGCCGCCGCGCTTTCTATTGCTGCGACCGCTGACAATTTGTTTTTGTTGCCCCACCTACTCATTAACCCTTCCGCTGTCAGGAACGGAATCAAGAAAATTTATTCTTTTAAATTAATAATGAAGTACTTACCCACTCAACATTATAACTAAAAAAAGTTACTAAGTTGGCGCAGCGACCCAAAGTGAGTCTTGGCCTCCGACAATAAGAGCTTCCACCTGAGTCTGTCCTGCGACACCTCCCGCCAGTCATCCGCGTGAAGCCCGCGCAAGTCCTTCCTGACCTCATCTCCCCAGCGGTTTCTTGGACGACCAACTGGCCATGATCTCCTCCCATCCTCTCAACTTGAAAACGCAATCATAATCATATTTTTGTACACGACTGACATACAAAAACGTGTAAACACAGCGAGGGGAAATATTTCGAGAAGAAAGTAGCAGAATCTTCTCTTTGCAGGAAATAAAACAATTGGTTTATTGTTCACCCAGTAACTAAACTACAATACAATACATACATGCCTATATGCTATAAACTATTACATAGTAATGCAAGCTTCCTAATATGTTGTGGACGTGGCGTGGTTAAATATCCTGTACCATTTATTTACCTTTCACCGGCCCATAGTTGTGGGAACTGAACCACGTTTTCTCACATTCAACCCGTTCGGATACCAACTCTGGAAGCTTTTATGGTGGAAAAAGATTACGTACTTAACAGAATTTGGTTTCTGAAACTGATACTTTATGCGTTTGTGAATAATGACGTGTCATGTCAGTTGTTTTAGCTAGCGCATCATATTTTATATTTTGTTATTTCAAATAGATACAGCAATGTGTGTGTAAATACATTACTGTGAGAGTGGTTTCAAATAGCTCATTAAACTGGTACGCAATTCCGTTAAGCCGCAAGCGACCGAGTCCAGCCCTGCACCACACCTCTAGTCCACTTTGAGCTGCAAATTAAATGAACCCAGAGATTACTGCGGAACAATGGTTACACTCCGCTCTAATGGAAGTGCGCAAATAACAAAAAAGGTGCACACTTTTTGTTCCCAGTTCCCACTAGCTGTGCGAGCTTGCCTCGTTTGCAAATTATTATTGCTCTTTTCAGTGGCGCTGTGCATAGTTTGGCTCGTTACGTGCAAGCCGGAAGCTGATTTGGCATCCAATGGGAATAACGCACTCGATTTTCTGGTTTTCTAACGCTATTCATAAACATATTTATATGTACAAGAGAATTAGTTTGAATCCGCCTCTGTAGTCTAGTGGCATCACTCTGGTCTTGTCTATCAGATAGGTAAGTCTTTCGTCAAAACAACAAGAGCAGATAGACCGATACCATCCTAGATATTATGGCGGTGGTGAAACTGTCATCACCATCTCGCGTCGTGCTCCTCATTACTGAGGGTCGTGACTACCCCGCAGAATCACCCTCTCTCTGACTACTGCCTTCCAGCGGCTACTGTCTTTGGCCGCGTGAAGAGCTTTGTAAAGGCTGGCGCCCAGACAAGATCGGACTTGGTCAGCACATCTCGTGAGGCTGCGCCCTCTTGGTCGCTTGCCGTTCACCTTGACTGTCAACGTCAGCTGTTTGAGGTTGTGACCATCTTTTTGAGCGATGTGCCCGAAAAACTCTAATATTCTGCGAAAACAGATGGTGGACAGTCTAGCTTTTACATTCAGCTCCCGCAGAATGGACGCATTGTGTGGAAGGCAGTCCAAGTATTTGCAACATCTTCCTCCAACAATGCGGCTTTTATCGGCCTCTATCTATTCTACCTTATCTAACCCCCGAAATTAAAACTCTATATCTATCTGTAGATTTCCTACTAAAACTAAAGATATTTGATATAGTTAAATATACATAGTAACAATAAGAGATAAGATAGCTAGTTATTCAGTAGTTGGTGATTCCGGTTAAAGTGCGATTCCACCTTCTCAGCCTTATCGTAACTTACCATTTGCTGAGATAAATGTTCCTAAAACATCTTTAAGAAAATAACATAGGTCGTTGATCCTGAAAATAATGTTCTGTAAATCCCTAAACACAATTATTTCACAATAGCAGAGCAAGTAATGCGAGAGGCCGTTTTGATTTACACTTCACAAAGCGAAAGAAAAGCTTTAATATACATACAATGATGCTACGATTTTTGTTCTTTTGTATTACGGTCACAAAGAATTTTGCATAGAAAAAGCTTTTAAGCTTTTAATTACGTTGTAGGTACGAGAGTACCAGAAGAGGATATTTGTGCAGTGTTTCTGCATAAAAACTTAAGTTACTTACAATATAGGAGGGTTAAATATTAATAATTTACGTATTTTACGGTTGCCGTTAGTGGTTAATACTACTAAACCAAAAAAGTTACGATTTCAATACTGTATATAGAATGTTTTGGTCATTGAGCACTAACACTTAAGATTTTTTTATAATTTTAATGTAGATTTTATTAATCAATTCTGTTCAATTGAAACAGCTCTCCCCAACCTCCATTTATAGTGAAGGTTTTAATAAAATTTAAAGTTAATGTTTTATTTTTGCGGGAAGAGGTAACTCGTAACGGTGTTCGGTCTTCATCTATCTCCTTACCAAAATTTATCAAAATTGATTTAAGCTTAAAATAAATAAATAAAATAAAATAAAATACTTTTATTTCAGACCAATTACAAATTCAAATACAATAAAATTACCTAATATAGGTACCTACACTACATTAAATTATTAAATTAGATAACATTATAATTAAAATCCAAATAAAAGCGTAGAACCAACAAACAAAGTCACTTTCACATTTGAAACATATTAGTAAAGATTAGAACTGTTGCGTTGAGGTTCTTCGACTGGCCAGATCTAACCAATACCCCAGTGGCGGAGTGGTCAACGTAGCCGCCTCGATTGCGGTGGACGTAGGTTCGATTCCCACCTGAGCTAGTACTTTTTTTCAACGTTTCATAATATTAAAGATTAGAATTCGAAGATTACAACTCTCATTAATTGTTTCGGTCTGTTTTTCTCTTTCATTATTAATTTGTTAAAATCTTAATTACAATGTATAAGGGGGCTGGCGACCTGTGGACCAGGTTTCTTTTTTTTTAACTTTTTTCAGGCACCACATATAGGATGCTATCTTAACTATTACTTAATAAGCCTTAGCCCTAATAAGCCTATTTTGTGATGAGAATAAAACATATTTTTATTTATTTATTTATTTCATTTAAATATCGATTTCCATCAGGTACACGCGTGGGAGACCCCGAGGAGCTGGTGGCCATCGACGAGATCTTCTGCACCGGCCGCTCGGAGCCGCTGCTCATCGGCTCCGTCAAGTCCAACCTGGGACACACGGAGCCTGCTTCCGGTCTCTGCTCAGTCGCTAAAGTAAGAATAACTAGAGCAGCTAAAAAAATCAAGTACATCCTGTTATAATGTCCCACAGCAGGGCCAAGGTCTCCATCATTGAAATCAATCATCGCTACAATTGACGGGTATTGGCATAATTACCACCCTTGCAAAATACAACCCCCTTACTCTTGAACCTGATCCCGATCGATCGAGATTGATATTGTAAAATTTCTTACTTTTGAGTTACACCAGCGCTAATTTGAATTCATATTGCCCGAACTAAATGGCATTGAGTTTAGT
The DNA here is from genome assembly GCA_963921215.1 of Scoparia ambigualis. Classification (NCBI taxonomy): domain Eukaryota; kingdom Metazoa; phylum Arthropoda; class Insecta; order Lepidoptera; family Crambidae; genus Scoparia; species Scoparia ambigualis. The sequence goes on along the minus strand of OY992519.1, from coordinate 25,915,276 downwards.
ATTTAATTCCCTCAATATCCGCGCAATATGAAACCAAAATAGCGCTGGTGTCGTAACTTAGGAGTACGAAACTTTACAATACCAATCTCGATGGATCGCGATAAGTTAAGTTAAGTAAGGGGGTAGGGTGATCACAAACCCAGAATATGCATCGAAAAATCTAAAAACACACTTTGCCCGACCTGGGAAATTAACCCGGGACCTTCAGTTAATCGAGCCATTCCACCGCCGTTTAACTACTCCGCCACCGAAGCGAGAGCAGCTATTCCTATTCCAAAATGTGTTCTGCTAGATGACAGCATGTAACGCGTGTGGCGTAGAGGGCGGGCGGGGCTTTGTTGTCTGCCGTTTGCCATACGCCGCAACTTATAGCACAAAGCCTTGCTTCCTAGTCATGTTGTTCCGTGTCATAATACCTCAATAGTTAGAAAATTAGAATAGTGTTTGAAATGTCTGATCGGTGATGTCTATTGAAAGGTTAGGTCAAGGGCAGGGGCCCTTGACCAGACCTTTCACTAGAACATCCTAAACCCTGAAGGAAGAATGTTTTGAGTGTAAACTAAGCAAAAGTAGTCCCCAGAAGTCAGTTCGGCCTTATAGAACTATAGTTGATGAATACTGAGCTATGAAACATTAATATATCATTATCAGTTTCAAACATTTTACAAACATAAAGCTACTGCTTTGTTTTATTCGTCATTCACCTATAAACATGAGCAAGTCTACCCTTCCTTTCAGATGTGTATTGCCTACGGCACCGGTCTCATCCCGCCTAATCTGAACTACTACACGCCCAGAGATGGGGTGGCAGCCTTAGCCGATGGGCGAATGAAGGTGGTGACTGACAAAACGCCATGGACCAAAGGCATGTCCGGCATCAACAGCTTCGGCTTTGGAGGAGCCAACGCCCATGTGCTGCTGAAGAATGTGGCGAGGGAGAAGGTAAGCTTATGTGTGAGAGAGAGAGAGAGAAACATTTCTTGAAACACAAATAAAAATCTTTAAACTATCGAGTTGCATTGCATTAAAACTGTTTTAACGGGACCTAACACGATTAATTTTGTAAGTAAGTACATATCTACTTACTGCTTGACTAATCGTGTTAGGTCCCGTTAAAACAGTTTTAATACAAATAAAAATCGTCAAAATTTCTAAGTAGTAGAGCCACGCTGCGTTGCAGCACGCATTGCGTCCCTACTACTTCCTTAAAATTCTACTCCTTCCTTAAGACCGGCAACGCATTGGCTCTCCTCTGGTTTTGCGGGTGACCATGGGCTGCAGTAATTACTTTCAATTATGTGACCCGCCTGCTCGTTTGCCATAAACAAAATAAAACAAAAATAAAACAAAGCAATTGTCAATCAGCACCCCGCCTGAGCTTGTATTGTTGCAAACCAGGCGTATCGGTACAACGATAGTATTCTGGCGGGACCTGATGTGAAGTTCACTGAAATCTCCTTTATTTATTTATTTATTTTATTTTATTTTATTGTTTGTTTCTCAGTTTGGTTAGATTAAATCTGTAAACTTGTTTAAACTGAACATCTTGACGTTCTTCAACCAATTCCTCTAATGGTTTTTTGAAAACTCTTTCTTAATGGTATTATAATAAACGAATATTAAAATTCTGGCGCAATAACCGCAATTTTAATAGCATTGTTGTGTTCCGACAGTTAAGAGATAAGAGAGCCAGATCCTCAGTGGTTCATGATTCCGGGTGAAACACGCTTCCACCATCGGCCTTATCGCCGTCAGGTGAAATGATTATCCATATTGGACAAAAAAAAAAGTTTTTGTTCTTGAATCCCCAGAAAATAAAATTATTATCTTTTTAGTTGTAATCCACCAACATTATTAAAACCCTTCAGGTCAACCACGGTATCCCTACTGACGACCTGCCACGTCTGGTCTGCGCATCAGGCCGCACCGAATCGGCTATTGCCAAAATCCTGGACGATCTGGAGTCAAGACCTGTTGACACTGAGCTGATCAGGCTGTACCACGCTATCCATGATGAGGACATCATAGGGCACGTGGTTAGAGGGTACACCTTACTCGGTGAGTTTATAATAATATTTTATACCGGTTTCTTTCTCTTTATGCCACCACAGATGATTGCACCTACTATCTCATCTCTGCATCACATTTAAACTGGTAGAGATTGCCTCAGGCATTTCCGCGATGTAATATAATGTTGCAAATTTTCAATAAATAAAAACAAATATGTTTAACTTAGTATAATCTTTTATTGGCACCAAGAAGATCAGTAAAAGTGCAAAAAAAATACGGATAATTTAAGAAAGTCTGCTGGTGATTTGTACACAAGACATTTATTTCTTAATTATCTATACCGGGAATCGAACCCTTAGAAATGGCGACGCCAGAATTGGCCTGCTAACCCCTCTATCATGGAGGTACAAGAAAAGTATATTTTAAGTAGCTTGGCAATCTCTTTTGAGTCTTTTCTACCACATCTTCTGAACCAAACGAGTGTTATACATTGTTATCATCCTACAGAGTCCACGCCGACCAAGGCCGTTTCCCTAGCGCGCGAGATGCAATACTTCTCGGGTGTGAAGCGACCGGTCTGGTTCGTCTACTCTGGAATGGGATCGCAGTGGGCCGGCATGGCCACCCAACTCATGAGAATCCCGGTCTTCGCTGCTGCCATCAACAAGTAAGTCTCTTTACATGTCTTTCTTCTACTTTTCGTATTTAGTTCTGGTGGTAGGTTGTTAAACAAGTATTTGGGTTGACGACCTCCTTGGTCGAGTGGGTTGTACACCGGTTTTTATGGTGTCGCCATCTCTGAGGTCCAGGGTTCGATCTCCGGTCAGGTCAATTTAGAAATTATTGTTTTTCTAAATTATTCCGGGTCTGAGTGTTTTCTATGTATATTAAGTATGTATTTAAGTATTTTGAGTATGTTTATCCGTTGTCTAGTAACTATTTAACGAGTTTCATAACGAAGCTTCTCTTGGGCTAGATAATTGGTGTGAGTGTAGAACAGTTTATTTTATTTATTACTAGCGGACGCTCGCGGTTTCACCCGCGTGGTTCCCGTTCCCGTGGGAATATTGGGATATAAAGTATCCTATGTATTAATCCAGGTTATTAACTATCTGTATGCCGAATTTCATTCAAATCTATTCAGTAGTTTTTATGTGAAAGAGTAACAAACATCCATCCATACTTACAAACTTTCGCGTTTATAATATTAATAGGATTTAGTTTATTATGTCATAATTATTTACAATCGTATGTTTTTTTGTCTCAGCACATTTGCTTAATTTTTGCAAAAACATTCTTCAACCATAAAATGTTAATACATACATATATATACTCATGAGTCTTACGACTATTATCCCCCAAGGGGTTAGTCAGATACCAGGCAATGAGGACCGCAAAAGTGGTTCACTGCCTCAGCCCACGTTTTACTGAATAACAACTGCACATGTGCTCAGCGTGCTGTTGGATGTATGCGAAGTCTCTAGTCCGTTTTTTGCCTTTTACGACACTGAAGGGAAGAGATGAGTTGGTAGTAGTATTATATTAATGAGCTGCCACGCACACACACTCACTAACACACACACACTCACACACACACATACAAAAAACATAATTTTGTTTTACATTTAGTCTTCAATTTAGAGTTAATCTGTTTATCCTTGTTTGTTGTTGTAAAATTGTATTTAATTTAATTTTTAATTTAAGTATATACATTTCATAATTTTATTATTCACTGTATTAGATTTTAAATATCGCAATTATTATGTCATATGAAGAGCAGAGCCTTCCGGAACAGGTATCTTAATACTTATAAGACCAATTTAGCCACTTGCTATTTTAAAATGATATTTGAGCATAAAATATGCTACTATTATGCTACAAATGTTCCCTTACCTCCAACCAGGTGCCACAAAGCCCTCGAGCCCAAAGGAGTCAACCTGACGAAGATTGTGACGGACCCCGACCCCAGGATCTACGATAACATCCTCAACTCGTTCATTGGCATCGCGGCCGTGCAGATAGGTCTCACCGACATCCTCAAGGCTATTGGCATCGAACCTGATTATATTATCGGTAAGCTTGAAGAATGTAAATATCATTGCTTCTGTGCGCTGTGGTTTCTTGCGCCCGTTCTTTGCCACGGTAAAAAAATGACGTCCTGAATGGGTGGTAGGTTGAAAAAAATTTGGACGATTCAAAGTACTTATTAATTGAGTTTATTGAATAAATATATTTTGACTTTGACTTTGAATGGTTCGGGTTAGTTGTCAATGTTAAGCACCTTTTGTGGTGGCGGGTGCCCGGATGAGTGATCAAAATAATACAGCAGGATTTGAAATCTGCACCCCAATGAATGTTTGTGCGTTGACGTTGAATGCCTTTAACTTTTCTTTCAAAGTAAAAAGTAAATAATGTTGAAAAATTTAGGTGGGCTGGATATGAGTCACGATATCATAATTGCACCTGAACTGGAATGTCCGAAAGGTGCAGGTTTGTATCAGGTTCGTGGACATTTTTTATGCATTTGCAAACTTGTAATTTGTTTGCAACAAAATTAGTGTAAAGAACCGAAATTGTAAATATTTTTTTTATATGTAGTTGGTAGGTATGATTAAAATTTTAACCACATTCCTCGGTAAAGTTGGTTAAAGTATTCATGAAAGAAATACCACTAAATATTGTTGTTGACTTTGCCTTGACTTATCAAATATTATGTATGTGAAGGACTTTTGACAGAGATCACATAGTGTCGGCGAGCTAGGATGGATGGATATCTATCTAATCTACCCACTGCTGAGTATAAGCCACCACTTTTCCACGCCGTTTTTCTCTGGAGTCTGGCGATGACTTTCCGAAAATCGAATTTTACTGCAAGCGATTTTTCCATTCGCATAATTTCCCAATTTTTCATTTTCCGTGCGTTTTTTTCCCGGAGGGTAAATTTCTGATTATTTTTAACTTAAAGTAATATTAACCATTCTCAAATATTCCTAGTCATGTAATTTACACATTTGCTTACATCGTCGCTAGGAAATATTACTATTGCAATTTTTCCTATCTAATTTTAATAATATAAAAAAAAGTGGTAACATTTTTACTGCCTTATAACCACAAAATAGAATTATGTATTATCGGTATTTTGGGACTATAAGATGATGCTGCTGAGATCCAATGAAAGGCAAGCTGCTGATAAGACAATAAACCTTTAGGTACATAACTGAAACAAAATAAAACGCTGGAGAGAAAACTCAAAATTCGAAAAGTACACGAAAATAAAAAATCAACCTCCGGAAAAAAAACTCTTTCTCTGGTAGGATATAGGAGAACACTACTGGATGAGTCGAGTCCAATGAGTGTGGCGATGGCTTTCCGAAAATCAAACTACATCGTTAATTTAATATTTTTTGATAACCAGGCCACAGTGTCGGTGAGTTAGGCTGCGCGTACGCCGACGGCTGTTTCACCGCTGAACAGATGATCTTATCAGCGTACAGCAGAGGCTTGGCTTCTATAGAGACACCCTTCATCAAGGGATCCATGGCTGCAGTGGGCCTGGGATATTCACAGGTAACTAATTAAAAAACAACGTAATAGCAAAAACACATTAAAATTTATTTATTTATTTGTAAATGGGTACTGTTTACGTAAAATTAAGGTTTGTTGTGTTATTATTTTGGTGCCACTCGTGTTGTTACATCATAATGTATAATTTTTATTTTTGAGAAGTTTTTTTTACACATTCATCAATTGGCTACTTGACAGTTTTTGAAAAAGTATTTTAAAAATTACAAACGGTTGGTCACGTGACATTTTACCCTGTGACGTCTGATTTCACTAAACAAAGAAATTTTATCTTGAAACCTGACAGATAGTTATTGTTTATTTGTGAAATGTGACGTCACACGAAGCTCAATCAGGGCCGCCCGTTTTGGGTCTTGTAATCTACAGATAAAAATTCGCTAATTTATTTTGGAAAAATAAAATATTTAGAAATTATCTTAATAAAAAATAACTACTTATTGGATAATTATCTTTAAATTATAAACCATATCCAACATATTTCATATTTTATTGTTACAACTGTCAAATAGCCAATCACCTAGCCCAAGTTAATAATATGTTTATATGGTCAACTAAATTACAAATAAACATACATACTTAAACATAAAAAACCCCAGACCTGAAAACAATTTAGAAAAACAGTTATTGTAGCGTCAAAGAAGTTAATTTATGTACGTACACTTTTCACCCCCTAACTACATTCAATGTATGCCATTTTGTAAGTGTTCTGCTACCAAGGTGATAAAGACTGTAATAATTAAACCAGCAAATTATCACCTATTGTTTTCTGAGGCTTAAGCGAGCACTACAAATTGAAATGAAACACTTTTTTACGGACTAACTCGCGTTTAATTTACTATTTACATAGTATTTTATATATCCTGACGTTTCGAACCCTTTAGAGGGTCCGTAGTCACCGGGAGATTAGGGAGTGTTTCAATTCAAATGATCACCTGTCCAGATGAAAACGATGTGCCCGCCCGAGATCGAGGTGGCGTGCCGCAACGGGCCTGACTCCAGCACCATCTCAGGACCTGCCGACATCATGAAGAGCTTCGTGGCGAAGCTCACCGCGCAGGGCATATTCGCTAAAGAGGTTCCATGCTCCAACATCGCCTACCACTCGAGATACATCGCAGAAGCAGGTTTGTAAACGTCCTTGTATAATAACTTACCTCACTCATTAACTGAAATTAATTTAACTACTTTTAAAAGTAGAGAACTGTAGAACTGGCTTAAAATAAAATGTTTTTATTTTGTTGAACATTATCCAAATTCTAATATGTACATTTATTGTAGTTTCTAATGGATACAAAATTGAATAGTATTATTGACCCGTGTTTTGGAGCCATGTGTTTACCAGCTCACTAAAAGTAAAATAACAACCCCAATTTCCCTTGGGTGTCGTGAAAGGCGACTAATGGACTAAAGACTGCTCATAAATCCAACAGCGGCTATGATTTCACCACCTATCACGCTGAGCACATGTGTAGTTATAATTTGGTGGTCCTCATTGCCTAGTCTCTGACTAACCCTTTGGGGATAATAGTCGTGAACCTAAGTATGTATGTGTCGCAGGGATATAGTTATAGCCGTAATATAGTTATATCCCTAGGAATATTAGTGAAATAATTGTAGGTCACGTAATAGAAATTTAAGACAATCGCGAAGCGCAGCGTAGCGATTGTCTTGAATTACGAGGTTATTTTTTTTTTAGACAACAATATAATAATTCAAGACAATCGCGAAGCGCAAGCGTAGCGATTTCTAACCTATCACGTGACCTACAGGAGTAGGGCAATTGATGTCGACCGACTGATGGGGGTAGCGAGCGACCGACGTGCGGCGTTTACAAACACAACGAAGCCGCGGGGGCTTCGTATACCTACTCCTTTTTTTTTTCTTTTTTTTCCCAGGGGAACTCGTTACGAGTACCGGGGCCTTGAAGAGGGATTAGCATAAGCCCCCTTTACCTAGGTCCAGGGGTCGAGGGGCCTTATCCCAGGGTGCACCACGAGGAGGTTCCCAAATTTACACCCCATACCTACTCCTACAATTATTTCACTAAACTTAATCCAGTAACATAATTATATCACTAAACTTGAACCGTAATTTAATTATATTCCTAGTAAGATAGTAATGAATCGCTTTCGTATAACTATGTTACGGGATATAACCATATCCCTAGGGATATAACTTTATATAACTATATTACGGCTATAACTATCTTACTGCGACATATATATTAACCAAAAAATATAAAAAATACGAATCCCTTTCATCTTTCCCCCAGGTCCCAGGCTGATGAAATACCTGAAGGAAGTCATTCCGACGCCGAAGAAGCGTTCAGATCGGTGGATGTGCACTTCCTTACCCCAGGCGCAGTGGAAAGACGTCAGGGCCGAGTACTCGTCCGCCGACTACCACACCAACAACCTGCTTGTGAGTACTTCGTCAGTCTATAAACACGACCCGACAGACGTTGTCCTGTCCTAAGAACAATACTGTTCTGAGGTCCTGTCCAAATCATAATGACATCTCAACTGACAGGTAAAAGATAACTATCGCGAAGAAAAAGCAAGAAAACAGCAAACATTTTTATCAACCAATACCAACAATGCACGACGTCTTTTTCATTTTTTTTATTTTTTTATTGAGGATTGCTGCTATTTTTCCTCATCGTTTAAATCTTCCCTGAACTTCCACAAATATTTCAAGATCATAGCCTAATCGGTCCAGACCTTCTCGAGTTTTAGCGAGACAAAAGAACGTCAATTAATTTTATACTATATATAGTTTAATATTGGACAAAACAAATATTTTAGAAAATTTAACAAAACCTGCAGACATGACGCTTAACTTTCCCGCCAAGGAGTCAGCTATAACTTCAAAACGCACCATCACCTCCACAGAGCCCGGTGCTATTCGAAGAGACGTCCCGCCTGATCCATCACAACGCCATCACCATAGAGATCGCACCTCACGGCTTGCTCCAAGCGATCCTGCGCCGCTCCCTCAAGAAGGACGTCGTGAACATCCCGCTGACCCAAAGGAACAACAAAGACAACGTGTTGGTCCTCTTCAACGCCTTGGGAAAGTAAGTAGCACTCGATGCAACCTATGCAATAACAGATTTTTTTGTGTTTTTATCCATAAGAGTAGGCACTTGGCCTTCATCTCTGGGTCCGAGACCGGTGGCTTGGCCACTAAACTACACAGGCGGAGAATAGAAAAGAAATGATTAAGTATAAAAGACTAGAATCATAAAATTACAATTAACAATTATCATGTTGCACTGAAAAGGACCACGACAACAACCGAAACCAACTGTTTACGTGCTTCTAAAGTAGCTGAGATTTTCTAGCACCGCTCCCTCAAGAATGACGTGGTCAACTTTCCCCTGACAAAAAGGAACTTCTTCGAAAAGGGAATAAAATGGATTTTCCTGATTTTCTCTAATTGCCTTTTTAGTGATATAAAGGAAAACCTTGAAGCAGGAGTAGGAATTGTGAGGGGGGTGTAAGCATAATGTGTAAGCTCTTACTAACGCTCTTCGACTTGTTACAGATTGTACGAGGCCGGATTGAATCCGCACCTCGCGAACATATACCCCACCGTGCCGTTCCCGGTTTCCAACGGCACCCCGATGATCTCCCACTTGGTGGAATGGGAGCACAGCGAAGACTGGTGAGCTTTTATCTTCAGCCTTTATGCATACATACATCGACTATTAGAGTCTGGCTAACGAAAGCTGAACCAGGAAAAACGCGGCAAATTAAAAATAATCATGACTGGTAACACGGGTCACTCACACAGCTGCAATTTTCTCAGAAAAATTTCAATTTGACATACGACATGACACCTCAGATCATGGAGGTATTATACGAATATTACGTCCATGCCTCAGATAGACACACATAGAGACAAAGTGTTGCCAATCAAATTACTACGAGGTTCAACTTTCGTTGGCCAGACTCTATCCCAAAAGTGTAAGTCAGAGACCAGGCAATGAGGATCGCAAATGCAGTCCTCTGCCATCGAGGACTACCTCGTTTTACCAAATAGCGACTGCACAGGTGCTCAGCGTGACAAGTGGTGAGCCCATCATGGCTCTATGCTGTTGGATGTATTTGCAGTTTTTAGTCTGTTAGTCGCCTTTTACGACACCCAAGGGGAAGTTAAGGGTAAGTAGTATTCTGTTAATGAGCCACCACCACAAAAAAGAGAGAAAAATAAAAAGGAGAGAAGTGATGCAAAGGCTTTTCCACTGTAAGGCAAAGCAGTGACTTATAGAACTAGTACTAGCTCATAGCGGTACTTTATTTTAACTGCTGGGCAAAGTTCTTCCCCAATAATTCGACTTCTCTCGATCCTTCGTGCTTTCCCACCGATTTTGGCTTTACTGTAATTTTTAGGATATTCTGTATTTTTTACTTTTACTATATTCATAACACACGTAAAATTAATTCGAACAATAAATAATGGCGACCGTTTAACGCTTGCGGTACAAGTTTGGCCCTTTCCGAGTTACGACGACAACTTTGTTCGAACAATTAACGCAGTAGGTATAATGAAATTTCGAACAAAGCCCTTTGCGACAGTTCAATTTTAACATGCGGCCTTACACCAGTTACAAAAAGCAATCGCAATCAACCGGCACATATATATTTTTTTAACTTAGGAAGATATAAGTATACACACATACATACTATATCAACAATACAATCACGGCTATTATCCCCGAAGGGTTAATCAGAGACTAGGCAATATGAGGACAGCAAAAGCATTCCCCTAACCATAGTCGACTTCCTACCAAATAGCGACTGCACATGTGCTCAGCGTGACTGGTGGTGAGCCCATCGCCGCTCTATGCTGTTGGATGTGTGTGCAGTCTTTAGTAAGGGAAGAGAAGGGGGTGGTAGCATTCTTTCACCTCTACGCGACACGATTAATCTATGATACTAAGTACTTCGATAAGAAGATTGTTTTTTTTGCCAGTATTTTCACTTATGGTTTATCCCCATCTGTCTGTCTCGAATACTCCTAGAGGTTGCTAACAATTTAATTTCTGTTGTGTCTCGCATTCCGATACCTGAGCTCATATAGTGCACTTCAAATGGTGAGTCCTCCATGGTTGAGTGGCAGAGCGCTCGGCTTGATGTCTGGATTTCGGTTCAATACTTAGCCCTAGGTCAGGCTAAATATGTTTTGGAATTTTTAACCGGTGTTGTCAGATAGCAGACAATTAATATGCTGACCTATTTCTACTACTCCGTAAGCCCTAAGACTTACGGATAGGGAGTACGAGTGAAGTATATACTTGAACCATCGGCGTATTCATCACATTCAGGAAACATCAACTAACATCTTTAACATTTTTCATAAGATGCAAGATATTGTAATAAAACTCCTTACTCCAGGTACATTACAATTTATTATCGATATTATACAGCATAAGTACATGTTCTCAGTGAAGTCCGTTCTTTCTCCAACACGTCCTACCACTTCGAGCGCCATCAACAGAATGCCGCCACTTTCCGCCATGATTCAATCGGTCATTTCTCCCTACCATTTCTAGACTTTCGTTCGTTACATTTTTAATTTTTAAAAGTCAAATATGCTTCGTTTTAAAATAGTTGTTTTTTGAAATGCTTAATGAATCAGCCTAACAGCCTAACAATATAGAGCTGTCCCCATTGCCTAGTCTCTGACTAACCCTTCATGGATAATAATCCTGATTTTATGTATGTATGTATGTACCATAGGTTGGCCAAATAGCTCCTTTAGTATTCCCAGTAAGTGTGAGACTTCCACATTGGCAACCCTACTCAAGCGGTGCCCACTACGGAAAGTTCCAGAACTTTCGTCTCCAATAAGTGGGCGCGCATATTAATCGTCAGCGATCCGTCTGCCGGCCGCAGACAAATGGCCGATACACCGCGCCGTTTGCGAGGCATTTTTCAAGGCCCCCCCCCCCCCCCTAATTCTGGGTAACTGACGAAAGAATCACCGGTGAATAATGGCGTCTTCGCAACTTGCTTTCCGTTGTAGAAGTGAGATGTTTGAGTTCACTTAATTTTTTTACCGTGTCTAAGAAGAGCTGTGTCACAAACATTGCTTATTTCACCCCTCGCACCACACCCGCACCACAAACATGACATGACACATCCCATATACACAATTACACACATACAACACACGCACACTCACATTTTGTCATCTGTGCCTTAAACAAATCCTCTCTTCTTTTTTGTTGATATTTTTGTGTAATCTTTTATTTTTACTTAATCCAGTTGATCGAGTCGTACATGAAGTTCATTATTGTAAACGCTTCTTTCACATTACCCCGGCAAAGACCTGCCCGGCACAGGGATAATTTGAAAAACAGCGCCGCGTGCACATAAAAATGTTAGCGCAGCAAATGCTGAATTTACCCCTTTTGCCCTCCGAATAATGCATTATAACTTTTTAATACATTAGCAGCAAGTATTAATATCTAATATAGTTTAAGATCGTTTGTATGTGTGTATTCTTCGAAATGTATCGCTTGTAAATGTATGTTGTTTTTTTGTTTTAATCCAGTATTAGAGATGTGAACGTACTTAGATCAGACCCGTGACGTTTTCGTTGAAGGTCATTTCAAGAGTACCCTAAACCGACGAGTATGTAACGTTATGAGAGTAAGTGTAGCAAAGGATGTGCGTCTGGATCGTAGTAGATGGAAAGTTGTAGTGATTTTTTTTACATACATACATACAAACATTACATACATATAATCACGACTATTATCCCCGAAGGGTTAGTCATAGCCTAGGCTATGAGGACCGCAAAAGCAGTCATCGCCATAGTACACTTTTCACCAATCAGTGACCACAGCTATGCGATTCTTTAAGCGACACATAGACGCTGCGCGCACGTATGTGATCTGCTGTCTCTTTCCAATTCTGTGAATATGAAAGAGACAGAGTCAATTCTCAGCGCTGTGGCAGCCGCTGCTACCAAGGCTTTAACTTAGAGAATCACACTGCTGCTGATGTGCTAAGCGTGACAGGTGAGCCCATCGTCGCTCTATGCCGTTGGAAGTATGTGCAGTCTTTAGTCCGTTAGTCGCCTTTTACGACACCCAAGGGAAGAGAGGGGGTAATACTATTTTTTCACCGCTTTACGTAACACGGTTTTTTTATTTTTTTATTATGTATTAAATGATGCACTTATGTGTGTATTAAAGATGCTTATGCATTTAAGCTAGAATGCGCAGCGGCTAAATCGGTTTGCGATCATGCCGGTTAAGAAACTTTCGTAATGCCCGGTCACTGGTCAAAAATACATTTCAACCGCTCTCCGTGCTTCGAAAGTCACGTAAATCAAAGATAACGAAACGTTGAAAAAAAAATGTGTACCACAGGCGGGAATCGAACCCGCAACAGTAATAGCAGTCCGCTACCATAATCCACTTTTTACCAAATAGCGACTGCACATGTGCTCAGCGTGATAGGTGGTGAGCCCATCGCCGCTCTATGCTGTTGGATGTATGTGCAGTCTTTAGTCCGTACGACACCCGAGGGAAGAGAGGATGGTAGCATTGTTTCACCGTTTTTTAACGCAAATAATTATTACGAATCACGTAAATCAGTTTTTCCGGTTGTTGTTGTGAGATAGCAGTCGTTAACTCCCACCAGCCCGTATTGGGCCAGCGTGGTGGACTATGGCCCAATTTTCCCATGTGGTGTGCTATTGTCTATGTGATGTGCTATTATCCATGTGGTGTGCTATTGTCCATGTAATGTGCTATGGTCCATGTGAGAAGGCCTGTGCCCCACCAGTGCGATGTTTCAACTAATTGATGATTATGACACTAAACGCTTAAATACAAACTTACCACTGAAGGGTCAAAACTTTACACGTGAATATCGTCCATTCTCTTTATAATTTATACAATAAAACTATGTCGTTATCATGAAACCAAAAATCTACATCGCAAAACAATACCATTCTTTTACATCGATCCCACAAACGAAAGACCGAATTAGAGATAAGTAAGCTCTGATCATTATTACAAACAACTAGCGGCCGCTCGCGGTTTCACCCACGTGGTTCCCGTTCCCGTGGGAATATCGGGATAAAAAGTATCCTATGTATTAATCCACGTTATAAACTCACTATAGAAAATCATAATTATAATAGATGCATCCATGGTCTCATACAAAATCATTATTATGAAAAATAGATGCATACACGGTCTCATACAAAATAAACCACATAATATGTCCCCGGGTAGATACATATTACCTAATAATTATATTGGATACATAACATACATAATAATGTATTTACGATATACTATCCAAAGATCAACACCAGAAATGAAACGAGTTAAATAGATTAAAGTTAATTGTTAAGTAAACCTTACATTTCTTATAAATATTATTGGAGTTACATCACTTTGAAACTAGGCTCAATCAAACAAAACAAGGCACGTTTTTGATTCTTGCCTTGTTTTGTGGTGCCGAAGCAGCAATCATGAATCTATAGTTTATAATACGATCCAAGTAAATTCGTCCAATCACTCAATATTTTCAGACATTTACATTTAGATAGGTATAAAATACCTTTCATTATTTTCCGTTAGCAGTAAAACAATCCACTTAGTACGAAATTAGAGTGTAGTCAAACAAAAATTTATCTCAAACTTCGAAACCACTAATTAAATCCTCCTCTGTCCATTCCCATCTAGAATCTGTTTCATGATGAGATGAGATTATTTGATGAAAAATTAAGCTGCGTACCTATCTAAGTCTATACATTATTACATAACGGTGTACCTATATATCGAGGTAACTAGTATACTTTTAATCACAGTGTATACAAAATATTTAGTCATAGTAAAGGAGATTCGGAACTCCATTGTTGGTTGGTAACTAACCTTACTAAAGTGTGTCGTCTTATGAACAATGTTTTGGCATCGGAGTTCTTGGTGAAGTAGGTAAGAAGGTAATATCAAGGCAAGCGTTCCCCTAGAGAAATGTAAAATATTCAAATATTTTCTACTCTTAAAACTAACCACGACATCGCATAAGCAGCCTTCAACGTGTGTTGATCATTTCCATCATCCAGGTACGTGACGTCATACCGAGCCCAAGAGAAGATGAAGTCCGGTGAGAGGACCGTGAGGATGTCCATCGTGGACGAGGACAGCGAGTACATGGCTGGCCACGTGGTCGATGGTGAGTTTTTTTTTCCTCTTTTTTTAGTTTAGGGCTATTGTCTACATGGATAATGCCAGCCCCATTGTATCTTCCCAATTACAGTCTTAAAATTCTTGTTCTTCATCCTATCCGTGCATTTATCCCGCTGTGGCTGTTAGTCGTCAGTAAGGTCGGCATTGTTATTCCGGCTACTAACATACATACATAAAATCACGACTATTATCCCCAAAGGTTTAGGCTAGGGTTAGGCTTAGACTAGGCAATGAGGACCACAGAAGCAGTTCACTGCCATAGTCCACGTTTCACCAAACAACTACAAATATGCTTAGCGTGACAGGTGACCATCGCCGCTTTTTGCTGTTGGATGTATATGCAGTCTTTAGACCGTTAGTCAAATGTTAAGATACCTAAGAGAAGAGATGAGTTGATAGTATTCTAATAATGATCCGATACCACACAGCTCGGGCTACTTACTATGTACTGGGTTTTTGCAATACTGAGCACAAGTCTACCATCATTCAATTGTATGTTCCATGCCTCTAGGGCGTCTCTCAAATAATGTTTGCTCGAAGTACAAATTGCTTCGTTGTCTATATAAATTCCAGTCCAGTAGGTACCTACATAAGGCTTTTCTTTGAGTATCCTCTGTGAGACAATGGTGGGTAGGTACCTTATTAAATCTACCACCACTTATAGTCTATCGCTGTAACAACAATGCGGCCAGTAGGTACAGCCAGTACCACACTATTGGAGGGTACTGGGTAAAGTATGTAACCCTTGGCCTTTCACACTTAACCATCATGTAAGATGGATAATGCCAAGCCCCATTGTGGAAATCAGGTAGTACAAAGTGTTATTACTAAAAACGCTACTAACAAACTTTTTCAAACCACTTCTTCTTTCTCCGTAGGCCGTAACCTTTACCCAGCAACTGGCTACCTGGTCCTAGTATGGGAAACCCTGGGCATGATGATGGGCGAACTGTACACTGAGGTGTCGGTGGTGTTCGAGAACGTCCGCTTCCAGAGGGCCACTAACATCCCTAAGGACGGCTACTTGGAGTTTATCGTCATGATCCAGAAGGGAAGCGGGAACTTTGAGGTTGGTATACCTACTCGTTTTAATGAAGAACTTGATAAGAGCATGTGTATAAACAGATCTGCTGTCCTAATTGAACTCCCTCAAAGAATTTTTGTCTCAGGTTCAGTTTTATAAAAGACTTTTGAAAAACATTTAGGAACAGAACAGGACAGGTTTTTTTCTGTTCTGTGCCTAGGACAGTTGCATGCAACCATTATCTCCATGATCACGGATGGCTAGTGCTATTGCGGGTGGATAATAATGAGCAGACAAACCTACCCTCCGTCCTAGTCGTTTTTCGCAAAACTTCACCAGGTTGTGGTTCATAATCATTTAAGGTTTTAATACTATCCCCTCTGTGAAATAAAAAAAAAACACCTAGGGCAGTTTACATGTAACCATCAGCTCCGTAATCGAGGCTGCAGTAATTTTATTATAGTATTATAAATATTTTTGAAATGCCAAAATTACACTTAAGTCTTAGTAGATTTCCGCATCTATCTTAAAATTTATTCATCGCTTTAGATCGTCGAGAGTGGTGCATCAATTGTCGTCGGTCGCATCTACGCCAAGAAGAACGTGGGGCAAGAGTACCGAGTGCTGCCACCGATGCCTGAGGTGACCGGGCCGACAGTCAAGCACATGCTCACCAAAGACTTCTACAAGGAGTTGAGGCTCAGGGGCTACCAGTACAAGTAAGGATTGTTGTTACACATTTCTGCATCTGTCTGAGGCTCAGACGTTCTATACTTTTTCCAATCGTGAGACTTTTCAAGCTAGCATCATATTAACCGAAGAAATAGCCATAAAGACATTTATATTCGTGTAATTTTAATTTGTTAGTTTAATTCGTAAGATTACGTTTCGAAAATTTAAGTGTTAGATACCTTTAACTAGCTAGCTTAAATCAATAATGTTGACTGAGCTACTCAAATTTTTTTTTTACATATTCTAGCTCATCGAGCTATATTAACAGCTTAATGCTCTAAGCACATAAAGGTGAAGTTTTTTTTACTATTGATATATTATCCATGGCATCGATGCAAGTGCTGGCTTATGTGATTGTATTGACGTGTGATAATTAGGGATATAAAGCAGCATATAACTATCACAGTCCCTACAAAATTTACTAAGTAAAAATAACGTCAATCAGTTGCTCCGTTTTGGCTAGAAAGCAGGACTAAACAGACTATTTTACGTTTATTGAATTTATGACATTGGCCAAAATAAGTAGTATAAGTTTGATTGTAGTAAGTACAAAACGCAAAACCTCTTGCAGCGGTCTCTTCCGCGGCGTGATCGGTTGCAACGTGGAAGGCACCCGCGGCCGCCTCTCCTGGATCAACAACTGGGTCACCTTCATGGACTGCATGCTGCAGCTCAAGATCATCGGCCAAGACACCAGAGGCCTATTCGTGCCCACCAGGATAGAGAAGCTGGCTATCGATGCCAATATGCATTACAACGCTATCTCTAAGATGAGCGCCGATTCTAGCAAGCACTCCTTTGAAATTCGCGTCTACCCAGATGTAGATGTTATCAGGTAGGTACTTTTTTCCTTTAACTTTCATGTATATAGTGAGTAAATTTGATATTGAAGGTTGCTTGAGCAACCTTCAATATCAAATCGCTATTGATAGCGCGACAGTAAACTGGTTGCTTTATTATCTTTCAAAAAAGCAATGCCAAGTCACTAATGGGTGACAAAATAAAAATATGTCCAGCTCCTTCGTTTTGGAAGCTGAAGCCGTTTGTCCCGGTTGTTGCTGTTATAAAATAGCATGCATTAGAATCTACTACTCTTCGTCTTGTATTGGGTCAGTGTAGTAGGTTATGAATGAGTCATTCTCTCAAAGTGCTAATTTCATGTGGAAAGGTCTGAACTCAGTAGTGGACATTTAAAGGCTGATGATGATGACTATTACATTTAG
The DNA here is from genome assembly GCA_963921215.1 of Scoparia ambigualis. Classification (NCBI taxonomy): domain Eukaryota; kingdom Metazoa; phylum Arthropoda; class Insecta; order Lepidoptera; family Crambidae; genus Scoparia; species Scoparia ambigualis. The sequence continues at coordinate 25,897,488 of OY992519.1, read as the reverse complement.
GTAATCCTGCAATCCATTCAATTATTTTGCTTACAGAGCTGGAGGTGTAGAAATTCGTGGTCTGCACGCCACTCCCATCTCAAAGAGGATACCACTTGGTGTGCCAGTTCTTGAGAAGAATGTATTCGTACCCAACTATGGAACCGGTAAAATGAAGGTAAAATTCAATTAGTAAATAACATTCATAGCTAGGAGTGGTGGATTATGTAACTGCATATCCAAATAAAACAAAAAAAATGCTATAAGTGAATAAGAGATGTCGTCCAACTCTTTGGATTGTCAGAATAATAACACGCTAGCCTTAAAAGACTCAACTCTTAACAAGCTGCTCTGTCTTGATATTTAATTATCGTTTTCTCTTGTAGCTAGAAGATGTGCTCCGCGCAAACCTCCAGTTGGTATTGGAGAATATTCAAACCTTCAAAGTCAAGACTATCGAATATATTGATGAAGAATACAAGAGGAACAGCTTAGAACCGATCATAGAGTCTGTCGGAGATATTTTGGGTGACATGCCATTGATGCAAGCCGAGCTACTAGTCATTTCCGAAGATCCTATTGAAAATCTGCCTACAAATGTTACTGTTGAAAACAAAAAATTGACGGGAGAGTCGAACGCTGTTGTATTCATTGGATCAAATCTTTTGAAGAGGGTTGATGTAAGTATAACAATAATTTTGATTATTATAGTAGCTATCCACCAGATAAATTACGATTACTGGTTAAGACAATGATTATATCTTTTGGAATTTCGTAGAAGCATACGTATGTATGTGTATGCATTTTAGTATAATAAGTAAGATTTCATTTGTATAGTTTTGTAAATTTGTTAAAGTGTGTAATTTAGAACAAAAGCGTAAAATGGTAGCAACGAAAGTAAAAACAATAATAACCGCTTATTTTCAGATATAGGAAGCTGGCAAGCTAGTACAAAGAATTTGATATATTAATAATTTCTGTACCTAGTTATGTAACTATATTCCTTATTAAACAACTGTACTAGGCTTTCATACAAACAAAATTCATTATCTTGACCAGGTCCTCAATCAAGGTATAGCAACACTTCGCGACAAATGTTTCATCATCAGCCGAGAGAAGGACCGTCCAGACCCCAAGCGCTTCTCCGACAAGTATGACATCATCGCCGTCCAGGATACTGGGTTTGAGTACATTACACTCCTCAGGAAACGAGTGGGTGCTAGACCTGCTAAATTCGTCAAGATTATCACCAGCGACATGTCCTTCTCATGGATAGACAAAGTTAAGGAAGAGCTCAAAGAAGGTCAGAAGTTGGTGTTGTACAGTGAGAATGAGCATATCAATGGTCTTCTTGGTCTCGTCAACTGTTTGCGGAGGGAACCTGGTGGTGAGATCGTGTATGGGATGCTGATTTCTGATCCGTCCGCTCCACCTTTTAACCCTGACGTGGAAATGTATGAAGAGCAACTGGATAAGGACTTGGCTATGAACATTTTCCAAGACGTAAGTAAATATATGCTTTATCAAATTTGCAAAAGCTAGTTAAACTTTAAAAAAATTACATGTTCTCAAATTTTTGCTACCTAGTAGCTGAACTTCCATCTCGGTTTAATTAGCTACTAAATCCATTATTAAGTCATCTAAAAAATCAATCTATCTATAAAACTATCCCCAAAGAGTAAAAAGAAAACAACAATTCGTTTTTTTTATTTTATTTTATTTTATTTTGGCATCTGCAAAAAGGGGTCTAATCTAAGGACTTCAACGACGAAGCGGCTAGCGTATTTAGTAATGCACCAGATACAGATATACAGTAACGAATGTGTGTTCAACTTAAAATAACTCAATCTCATAGGCCGATGATAATAATTTATCAACTGCTTTGGAAAATAACGATCCAAATATTTATTTATCTTTTCTTTTCAGGGTCAATGGGGAACATACCGCCATCTCCTTTTAGGAGACCTGGACACAGTTAATGCCAACCATGCCTACGTCAACACCATCACCATTGGGGACCTTTCCTCACTCAAATGGGTAGAGGGCCCTATCCGGCCCAACCAGACGTTCAGGAATCCGGAGAGTGTGCTTTTACATGTAAGTAGAGTAGTCTACTGTCCCACTGATGGGCAAATGCCATCATTGAAATCAAGACATTGCTACAATTGATGGGTATTTGATGTGTAATAAATAAAATAGTTATAAAGCAGCCGAATTTGAAACCTCTTCCTTATTATTGTCGCTTAAAAAATAATTTTAATGTCGAGAATTTGAAGAAGAATAACATAAGTTTAGGAAGGTTTTTTTATTTATACTATACCCTTAAATTTTGTACACGTATTATAATGTTACTTAAATCCGATTCAGACTTAACATTTTATAAAATATGTACCTTTCTTTATATCAATTAGGTTACAGTCCTAATTTTTTCTAGTATCTTCAAAGTCCAATTAGCGTTATTAACTACCTTAATTTAACTATTACTTTGTGTATTTTACGGCTAATGGGTTAAGAGATTTTTATTGTACCTATATTATGAAAGTGATATCAGGGATATCACGTCTTTCATTCGTCTTTCGTTGGGTTATTTTTTCATTTAGTCTAGACTAACATTTATGATGATGATAATGATCTCATGGGCCTTTTCTCCCCCCCCCCCTTACTCAAAATTCCGACTCCTTCCTTAAAGATCCCACACCTTCCTCAAATTACTTTCCATCAGGTGACCCGCCTGCTAGTTTGCCTTTATTTCATGTCATAAGAGATGATAACGTCCACAGGTTTACTGCAGCGCTCTAAACTTCCGCGACGTGATGACGGCGACCGGTCGTGTGACGGTAGACGCGGTCGCGCGCGGCCGCCTTGCGCAGGAGTGCGTGCAAGGTTTCGAGATCGTTGGACGAACCCCCAAGTGAGTGCTTGAGAAATTATTTTGATTGATGATTAGGAGATTAAAGTGCCTATAGGACTAATCTTTCTGATCTTCTGAATTTCCTTAAAATGAGTCGTACAGCAGCTAACGAGTGATTCTTTCAGTGGTTCCCGCGTCATGGCCATGGTCCGCAACCGAGGCATGGCTAACGTAGTGGAAGGGGACAAGGCACTCCTGTGGAGCATCCCTGACGAATGGAACTTCGAGGAGGCTGCCACCGTGCCGGTGGCCTACGGCACCGTTTACTACGCCATGGTGAGAAACTTGAACGCGCAAAACAGACAGATGGAACTACAACTGTTGCAATTTTGATTAAAGAAAAATCAAGTTTGTAGCATGCTGGGTGTTACATCGAGTCTTAGAGATTAGACCAGTTGTCTAAACTGCCTTATATGTTTCACATTAAAATATTCTTTATTTTTGAACTTAAGAGTGACGCTCTTGCCGGTGTAGCTTTAGGCTAAGCGCAGATGCTAAGATGCAGGCGACGCAGTTCCGCGCAGTGCAGAGCAGAGGGACACTCTTTCTCCGAAACGAAATTTCGGTCGATTTTCGTTTGCTATTTACAGCGGTCTCTATTCGTTCCGAAATTTCGTTCATACAAAATAGGTTTAGCATTCAGATTGTTATATTTTAAAAAATTGTTTGAAATTTCAAAAATACTGGAAAGCACTATAAATAGCTAATAATGAAAAGTACTATATAATTCGACTCTCTCAGAGAGAGATTTAAGGATAAAAGTATAATGACAGTTGCATCACAATACATTTATGAAAATCTCATGTAAGTTCTTAAAAATATTGAAATGTTTTTAAAAAAACAGTGATATTCACAATTTAAACACTAGAAGTAAGAACAAATAAGCAGTACCTTATACTAGGCTTCATAAAATAAATAATTCTTTTAAGGGCCTGTGTGTACGATTATACAACAAAGTACCAAATGATATTCAGAAATTAGATCTTGATAAATTTAAAATCAAAATCAAAGAAAAGCTCGTATTATATTCTATCTGAGTGATTAACCAGACGTTTGAACTTGCTATCTGTTTCACGTTAATATTCTTTAAATCCGCATTCTCTAAATTCGACTCTACGCTAACATCACAAAGGTTTGAGTGTACGGTCGGAGTCACCGTCGTTTTACCACTTTGCAGAAATTTTCGTATGAAGTGCGCCGCCCGCCAGGGTGCGTGCCCGTACCAAATAGACGACGCGATGTGCAAGGGATTTTACCTTTTAGACAGGTAAAGCGACGGAGTCCCCGATAGTACAATCGAGCTTTACAGAATCGCACTGCTCTGTTCCATATAGACTATTCTTGGTCTTCCTCTTCAACCGTTCTATCTTCCTTTCCATTACGTTTTTAATAAATTCGTCGTATCTTAACAAATACTCAAAGATCTTTCCCCTTCTGTCTTTTATAAATTGTATAACAGCCGCTCCGTAAATATGGCGTAATATAGGTACTTACAAGTTGAAAAATTTAACCAATAAACTTTCCTCAGGTAATGGTAGGCCAACTCCAACGTGGTGAGTCTATCCTCATCCACGCTGGTTCTGGCGGCGTGGGCCAAGCGGCCATCAACGTGGCCCTCCACTATGGCTGCGAGATCTTCACCACCGTTGGAACTCCCGAGAAGAGGGCCTTCATCAAGAAGCTGTTCCCGCAGCTCAAAGGTAAGAAAGAAGCACCAGAACAACATACATTGCATACACTAACGACTGTATTATCCCATAAAGTCCGGCAAACTTCGTGACTAAAGTTCGTGCGACCGTCCCGCGGGGTAACAGACGGTGGCGGGGACGAGGTACCCAAGACGTCAGCGGGTAGCGGGTGGTGTAGCGGGGAAGGACAACGCGTGCAACTGTGTGTAGTCGTGTTCTAGAATGACGTGCTATCTCGTCCCCGCCAGCGTCTGTACCCAGCAGGACGGTCGCGCACGAAGTTACCGGACTATAGACAATGAGGACTGCAAAATCAGTCCTCTACCAACTACGGAAAAACACGTGGAAAGCGTGGACTACCAAAATTCACCAAATAACAACTACACATGGGCTCAGCCTGACAGGACATCACCGCTCTTTACTGTTAGATCTATGTGCAGTCTTTAGTCCGTTATTTACCTTTTACGACACCCAAGAGGAAAGGATGGGACGACAATGAATTTAAAAAAAACGAACTAAAAATAAAATCGAACAAAGATATGAATACACACAACAAAATAAACTAAATAAACCAATTTTATTACCATGAATACGAGTGCTACTTTGCAAGCTGTAATCAAACGCTGTTTCCAAAACCATGGGCCGTTTATAGGCTGATGATGACTAAATGGTAAATGTTGGAAATAAACCACGAGCAGGATTTGAACCTGCACCCTTCTGACAATCCGGATCAGGTGCTCTTCGAATTGAGCTACGGGTACCTGACCCGGATTATCAAAAGAGTGCAGATTACAATTGGATTAAGTTGAAAATTTTTTCAACATTTTCCGGTTGTAATTTGTTAGCAACAAAATTTGCGTTAAAATTTGAAAAAAAAATAATAAGTACGTAAAATACGATAACTAGTTTCAGATTAACAGTGGTCTCTTGGTTACAGACAGTCACATCGGCAACTCCCGTGACACTTCCTTCGAGGACATGATCCGTCGTGAGACCAAGGGCAAGGGAGTCGACATTGTACTCAACTCGCTGTCCGACGAGAAACTGCACGTAAGTACATACATACATAATAATCACGACTATTATTAAATTAAACAAGGGTTAGTAAGAGACCAGGCTACGAGGACCGCAAAAGCAGTCCTCTGCCATAGTCCACTTTTCACCAAATAGCGACTGCACATGTACTTAGCGTGACAGGTGGTGAGCCCATCGCCGCTCCACGCTGTTGTGGAGTCTTTAGTCCATTAGTCGCCATTTACGACACCCAAGGGAAGAGAGGGGTGGTAATATTCTTTTTCCGCCACGCGACACGGCACACGTAAGTATGCATTATCCAAGTATTTGCTACTTTTAAGACTTTTACTACACAGTGATAATGCCTGTTCCATCGTATCCTAATTTTTTATAAATGTCCAAATAATTAATTGACGCTTGGGTAATAATATTCTTGATACATATTTATAAAAATTCTTATCTTGGACATAAAAATATCCTTTCACGTCATTGTTTAAAACTGAAAAGGTATAACTGCTCGATAGCTTTAACTTGTTAGTTTTAACGCAGATTTTGATTTCCTTTATTTTATTTATTTAGTTTTCCTAATATAACAGTTTTGTAAAGATATTCTCCAAACAGTCAATTTTATAAATAACTACTTCTTTGCTATTCACAAAATCTTTGGTAAGTATTTCTTAAGTACCTAGTTATATTAATACATACAAATGTTTATCCAGGCGTCGGTGCGCTGCCTCTGCTACCGCGGCCGCTTCCTTGAAATCGGAAAGTTTGACATCAGCAATAACACTCCTATCGGCATGTACTTCTTCCTCAAGGAGACCTCCTTCCACGGCATCATGTTGGACTACATCTTCGACCAAAGCCACGACTTCAGGAAGGTTAGTATGGAAGACGGGTCAGCGCAAACTTGACAAAATATTTTTTGTTTAGTTTTTAAAACCGTCCGTTTACTTACAAGAGCTACCTCATGCATAGTAATTAATTACGGAGTTTTTGGAACTTTAAATTTCCTGATTTTAATCTTATAGATAATTTGAAAAAAACTGCCATATGGATCAAGTATGACAAAATCAGAAGTTCTCAATATATTATTATTTATTATCGAACACTTAATAGATATTTTATCAGGATACTTATCACTATAAGGGTGAGAGGTGGGAACGGCCACTAAACTTACCCGGTGATTGGATTCCGCCCAGAATTCGACGAATGTCTTCAACCTGATACCTGTTTTAACCGTCATTCTACGGAAATTACTGGGCATAGAAGCATTAGAAACTTCAAGGTCGGCATTGCACGCGTTATACCTTCTGTGTCGCAAGCTTAAGTTGCGGCGACCCTTTTTCATCGTACAAGCCCTACTTTTATTAGCCGACTCATTGTTTTTCTTCTTCACCAGAGGCTGCAAGACCTACTCCTCTCTGGAGTGGAGAGCGGCGCCGTCCGGCCGCTGACCTACTGCACCTTCGAGAAGCATGAGGTCGAGACTGCCTTCCGCTACATGGCGGCCGGCAAGCACATCGGCAAAGTAAGTCACGCACTGTACACACGCCTGCATATCAACTTTTTTTTCCCCAGTGAATCCGCCTTATGGATACCCCACGCCCAGAAGGGAGACAAGGTTATGTGGGGCTCCATCCGTTTCTTTTTTTACACTGAAAGCGTAGCAACCAGTCAGACATTTTGACAAAGTTCAAAATGAATTGAAGATATTTGACATTTTGTGGTAGGTTTAAATGCTGGCGCCTGTACATACAATATATCAATACTGTCATAATTGAACAAACTCAACATGATCAAATGAAATCATAATTGAGTCATGATCATCGTTATTACATAGGCTTACGCATTCCCACGCCCCCCCCCCCCCCCCATTGGGCTAATGATGGTGATGATAAAAAACCCTCATTAACACAAATCTATTCGGGTAGCAGCATTAAAAAACTCTATTTATCAACAGGTCATCGTTAAAATCCGCGACGAGGAACGCAGTCACAGGCCCGTCAAGCCGACGCATCTACCAATCGACGCCATTCCAAGGTACGTCACGTCCACGTAGTAAGAAAGACACCATTGTTAGTTGTTTCCTTGTGTTGCTAAATCAAGACATTCTTTACCGTATTTGGCCGTAGTATAGTCTAGTTTTTAGAGGAAGTGCTTGGTCTTCATCTCTGCTCTAACGCTATTCTGTAAACACATTGCAAACCTCAAAAATCTGAAAAATGATGCAGTCACACGCTACTCACGTCTAATTCTACTTACTACTTTGGTTTTTGTTTTCTCCATTTCTAATAGCGGCCATTGAAATATTACTTCTGTAGTGTGTAAATAACTTCTACTTACCTATACATTTATTTATAAAACTACTATATAGTAAACCTTTAATCAATAACTGAATGTTTAACTCTCTCAGGTACACCTGCCACGAAGAGTACGTGTACGTAATAGTGGGTGGGCTTGGAGGCTTCGGCCTGGAGCTGGCTGACTGGCTGATCCTCAGGGGCTGCAGGAAGCTACTGCTCACCACGCGCAGGGGCATCACCAATGGATACCAGTCCAGCAGGCTTAAGTAAGTAGCACCATATTTTATCTAATCTTATCTTATGTGGGGCCTGCCGAAGTACCTCTTGCAGTAGAAGGTACTTAGACCCATCGAGATTGTTTGTGCAAAATCATAGGAGGAATAAAAAGAAAAAGAAGCACCATATAATCGGAATGTATCATTGTCAAATTAAAATGTTAGAACCATAGTAACATAATACTATTTTAAATTTAAATAATCTTAAATACAGGGTAATCCAATTGGGCTGACCCAATCCCAAATTGTTCCGGACCTTCTTATACTGATATGAGAAGGTCCGGAACAATTTAAGAGACAGGGTTTCATTTCTATTGGTAGTTTAGTACATAAGATAATTGTATTGGCTTGGTCTGAGGGACGCCGCCGATACAACTGAGTGAGAGATGGATTAAAAGTACTCACGTGGATGGGTCAGGACTTATGGCAGGAGACAAGCAGGACACAACAGGGCTAGAGATGCAGGTCTTCAGGCTTCCCTACTTGCATGCACTGCACCTCACAACTGTCAATAATGTCACTGTGTTCGATGACTTCAAAATGGCGATTATTGCCACGAGCTGAAGACAAGCGGTTCACGTGCGCGCACGGAAAACGATTGCAATCTGTCAATCAGTAATCATGAGCCCGCCAGCGCTGCTCGCTGATTCGTCGAGCCGTTTTGGTACAATAATGTAATAGATTTGTCAATCCCATTAAAGCCAAACTATTCTATGTTTTAATGGGATTGACATAATTATCAAGAGACTTAGGTCGCTTAAAAATATAGATTTAAAAAAATATGTAAGATAGTTTAATTTAAAATTAAAATTTGTAAGAAATAATAATAATAAAAATTGCGAAAATTTCCTAACTTGCAAGATCGCAGCTTTAACATATAATACTAGCTCAAAAGTATAAATTTGTGGTCTCTGCCAAATACAAATAAACCTTCATTTCTTCTTTCTCACCTCAGAGCATGGGCTGGCTACGGAGCCGACGTCAAAGTCTCCACCCATGACGTCACCACTGAGAAAGGCTGCGAGGAAATGCTGCTAATGGCGAAATCCATGGGGCACGTCGACGCCATCTTCAATCTCGCCGTCATTCTCAAGGACTCCATCTTCCAGAACCAGACCCCCGAAACCTTCAAGACTTCCTTTGGACCGAAGGCGCTCGCCACAATGCACTTGGACAAGTTCTCGAAGAAGCATTGCCCTGGATTGAGGTAAACCTCGTCGTCGTTATTTATTTCGAAACGCCCCAAGACACACTTTTAAACTCCCCTAAGTGCTTGTTTGTCCTATCGACCAAATTTATTGAAAAATACTTTTAAATGCAGTATTTTTAAGATTTTAATTTTCGTCCCGTTAGTCAACAATTTTTCTATTAAAACAACAAAAAGGATATTTTAATTTTGTTTGTGATATGACACAGTTACAAAAATTCCGTGCTTGTTTGTTCTATGTCCAGTGTTTGTTGTTTAAAGCCTACATCGTAAAAGCCAATTTCACCAATCATCCAAGATAGTTATAAATATCAAAATAATCGAAAAAAGCTTAGTTTTGGTTTAAGTTTCTATTGTTATTTTAATCGTTGTGTAGTAAAAATATATATTATTAAGTAAAATCAATAATTCGGAATAAAATAATAATACGGTAATAGGTGTTGAAAAATAGTCCACAAATTGGATTTGAACGTGCACCCTTCTGATATACCAGGTCGAATGCACAACTATGCAGTATAATATAAAAATTGGATAAATTTTATATACTATTGAGCCTAGCTGCCGTGAAACCAGGCACAACACATTTCAGTTGATAGACATCAATAAATTAAACTTTAACTCTTCAAAAAATGCATTCATTATTTTAAGCACCATTAATTAACCTCAAAATCTAAAAGAAACCGTGTCGCGTAGCGTGAAAGATTACTACCACCCCCTCTCTTCCTTGGGTGTCGTAAAAGGCGACTTAAATACTGCACATACATTCAACAGCATATAGCGGCGATGGGATTTACACACCACCTGTATATATACATTCGGGACATAGAACAAACAAGCACACAAAAATGAGATTACCATCTATAGATGGCATTTATATCAATCAATTCTTATGTTAATACATGAGGTATTATAAAAACCTTCAAAACTATAAACTATAGCTTCTTTAAGAAATAGAGCATAAAACTCGTCTACTGTAAAATTTAACAAATTGCACTTTCTCGGTTGCACTTTATCTGCCACTATGATTTTAAAGCTATCTTTTGTAAATCAAAAAGCTTTGAATATTGAAAAAAAAATCAAATTATTATACTTTTATGGAGAAAATTTTATTTGATCTTGGCACTTCAAGAACTCGCGTATTTCAGCTATTTCCAGATTCATTGTTTTTCGCTTGAATCACACACAAGTTAAATTAAACAATACCATTAGCTCATCCGATGATCTGAAATAGGAACTTCGTGATCTTCTCGTCCGTATCATGCGGTCGAGGCAACGCTGGCCAGACTAACTACGGCTTCTCCAACTCCGTGATGGAGAGGATCTGCGAGTGGAGGAAGAAGCTCGGGCTACCGGCGCTAGCCGTGCAGTGGGGTGCTGTCGGAGATGTAAGTCTTAACCTGCTGTATTTAAGAATTACTTTCCTTTAAGATTGTTATTGCTGAGAGATAGATCCAGAAGTAGGGGACGTCCACCGGATAAATAGGTCGATAAATAAGACTTTGGGTTGCACGTGAAATAGGCTAGCACAAGGCCAAGGCGAATGGCATAAACAGAGAGAGGCATATGCTCAGCAGTGGGTTAAGAAGCGTTAGAAATAATGATTTTCTGTTTCCTGGAGGGCAAGACAAAGATCATTGCTTTCATTTTCATTTGCTTGCATTTGCGAAGATCCTGATACACTTATGTTGCTTTATTTAGTCTTATAACATTCTTCATACATGTCCGTCAGTTTAGGGTACTCTTGACTTGACCTTTCACGGGAACATCTACGTTTAAGAACATTTGCTGAGTTCATCCCCTTCCAACTGTCCCATTCACTTTCATCTCATACATTATAACAAATTTTAACTATAAACCAGCCCACGTTAATTTAGTCAGCATGGATAACGAAACGTTGAAAAATGTATACCTCAGGCGGGAATCGAACCGGCGTCCTTATCTATCTTTGAGTTTATTTCATCGTTTTTTAATGCAAATAATCAAATATTACGAATCTATAAAGCAGTCTTACCTTAACTGAATGTTTAAAATATTGTAAAACATATAGTATAGTATTAGTATTACAAATTATATACAATGTGATTGGGGTGGTACTTCTAGCCCGTCAAGGCTAAGTACTACATCTAAATTTATCGACAAAAAAAATAATATGGGGGTATCCTACCCTTCCCCCTATAACTTATGACCATTTTTACTTTATGCGATATCAAAGGTTTCATACGTCGGAGAAACATAAAAAAAATGGCAAACGGTAGCTAATGACACTGGCTAACTAATAAATTACTTTGTTTCGTATGTTTGAGATTATTTTGGTGAGAAAAAAATCATTACTTAATTATTTTGTGATTTAAAATCACTTTTTTATAAGTCCTAATTATTATTTTTTTCGATGAATTTTGATGTAGTACTTAGCCTTAACAGGTTAGAAGTACCACCCCAATCACATTGTATATTTATAGGTCTAGGTAATTTTGTCTTTTTTTTTGTTGCACTTTGTGTCACCCCTATAACATTTTCTCGCACACTCTCTGGGTTGGCTGGAAGAGATCTCTTTTAGAGATAAGTCCACCTTTGCATACAATGTCTCTTGTCACTTTTGTTACTGTGTTTCTATGCAATAAAGAATATAATAAAATATTTTCATATAGATCTCTAAGAATGTAAATTCTAAGAGGTTTGTTATGACACTGTTGCTATAAAAACATTCAGTCAAAAGCGTTGAAAAATTTCGTCGGTCTAACCAATACCTCGGTGGCGGAGTGGTCAACGCGGCTGTCCGGATTGCAGAGGACGCGGGTTCGATTCCTGCCTGAGGGAGGTAAACATTTTTTTTCAACGTTTCGTTATCTTTGAGTTTATTTGAGCATTTTTAACGCAAATAATCAAATATTACGATTAGTCAGCATGTTTTCTGATAGCTTGATCTTCCCATGTTCTTCCCATGACGTGGGAAAGCCTATGCCCTACAGTGGGATGCTTATAGGCTGGTAATTACGAATGATATTGCCTCTCAGGTGGGTCTCGTAGCTGACATGCAAGATGACGACGTGCAACTAGAAATCGGTGGCACCCTACAACAGAGGATATCTTCCTGTCTGCTGTCACTCGACAAGTTCTTGAAGCAAGATTCGCCTGTCGTATCTTCTGTGGTGGTAGCTGAGAAGAAGGCAGGAGGGTCGGGCTGCGGGAACATTGTGGATGCTGTGGCTCAGATCATGGGTAAGCAGAATTTCAGTTATATTACAGGGCATCTTATCTTAACTTATCTTAATGGGGCCTGAAAAGGTCTCCCTATGGTAGCATGTCGATCCATTGAGATCTTTTGTGAAACCCTGTCGTATCATTTTGCCTAAGTGAAAATGACTGCCATAAGCTTGGTGCTTTGAAGGCGAAGAGCCTTAAATCTTCTGGTTTCGGGTAGGCCGATCCCAGGAGATTTATTTTTTTCTAGCAAGAGAGTCTGAAATAATAATAATAATAATAAAGAGAGTCACAGTCACACAATTACAGGCATAGAAGCATAGAAGCAAAAGCTCCACACGTTATACTCTTACTGCCGTACTCAGAGATGTCAATTAAGTTTTAATGACAATTAAGTCTCTGCTGTCACTTTCTTATGTATAGTGCTAAATAGAGAAGGAAAGACATTTCATTGTCATTAAAACTTAATTAACGTCTCTGAGTACGGCAGTTAGTGTCACAAGCGTCCATGGGCTGCGGTGGTCACTTTTCATCAGTAATGATGCTCGTCTACTTAACTGACTCAGTAACGTAACAAAACAACAAAAGCGAAATGCTTTAGCAATTTGTTAGAACATAGGAGCTCTAAACAAAATTTTGGAAGAATGTCAGAAGTAAATTCAAAGCACTTATCAAAATACATTACAATACAAGCACGTAACTAAAAATAATGAGCGAGATTCCCTAAAACGACCGCGTGAAACACGAAAAACATGTCGCCCTACCGAATTGCTATATCGATATTAATTCATTTCGCTCCCCAAGGAAATATATAGGCGTCTCACTCGGTATTCCTAGGCGCAATATCCAAAATCCCATCTCAATGTATCTCAACCAAGATAATATAACTAGACACGACACCGCGAAGCAATTTTTGCGGCCGCAAACTCCACAACCGCTTGGATCGTTCAAAATCACAGAGGCGTTTAAATATAAGGTGACTGCTAGAAACCGCAAGAAACTTCAATGCCTGGTCAGGTCAAGTGTTTTAAACATGACAAAAAAGGAATTCGTGTTTTTTCTTTTTAATTAAATAATTCATTTTGTGAATTTTAATTAAATAGTCTTTGAGTATCTAATTTATTTTAAAGCAATAACATAAGAAAAATGTAATGAAATCAATTAAAAATAACGATTATTTACAACGCGCGGGCACTGTAAATAATCACTGTTGACCCGTCAACGTAGGTACTTATCGCCCAGCTGACGCGGACGGGTCAACAGACGGCCGTATGCTTTAAAATATAAATTAGATACTCAAAGACTATCCCATTAAAATTCACAAAAAAAAATATTTCATTAAATATGAAAATAACACGAATTCCTTTTTTGTCTTTTTTGTCATGTTTAAAACACTTAACCTGAACAGGCATTGAAGTTTCTTGCGATTTCTAGTAGTCACCTTATATATTATTTTAAAAATAATCGAGTTCTCGAGTCATATTTTAAGGACTAAAAGGCTTGAGCGCTCTACGAGTCCAGTCTCCAAAAATTGAGACCAGTCCTTCAAATAGGACTTAAAGAACTCGAGTCCTGGCTAACACTAGTGCGCAAAAACATTATTCGCCGTGTCATCTCTAGTTATAATACTTCAATGTATCTCACTCAACAATGAGCCACTGAAGTGGCGTTACGTTGCTTGTTACGTGTCGCGATAGAAAAGAAATTTCTAGTACCCATCTCGTTCGCTTTCAATACAAATTATTTCCACAGACTTGAGTGCGACTAGTTTTTCTTTGTATCAAATAGTTTTGCAAGAAAGTGGCTAAAGGCCGAACGGTCTGTGTAAGATATTGAGAAATAAAAAAAAACTACTTACTTAAATATTTTTACCATTACAAAGGCCATTACAAATTGAATTCGAGCCGTTGCTACAAAAAAATTGATGATATTGGCTTAACACCACGCTTGCTAAACTCCGGTTGGTGATCTTTGTTCTCTCTCGCTTCAGGACTATACCGCAATAATACCTCTTTTTACAATTACAACCCCTTGGTTCGTATGTATTGCCAATACAATGAGCTAATTCAAAGCAATCACGACATATCTTTACTTCAAGTTAATGTCTTCAAGAAGAGCCTCGACAACCTTTTTGTCTGAATGTAATTTTAAACTTAGACAGTATTTTTTATTAATTAGTATCTTAGTTTTTCGTAGTATTAAACCTTTTTAAATTTTATTCATATCAGGGAAGCATGTTTTTAAGTGATAGTTTAGTCTTTTAACTTTAACATAAAAAATGTGCTATTTTATTAACTGTTACCTGTTGTGTGTCGTTATAAAATAAAATAACAACCAACGGGCTTTGCATCACTTTCGAAATCCGACACACTTTGCACGACTTGAGAATTTAACCCGGGATCTTTGGATATTAGACCGAGCGCTGGACTAATCTCAGCACCGGGGCGTTAAGAGGAAACACTACGTGGAAGTGGCATGCAAAATTCTCATACAAAACACAGAAAAACGCCGTTTCGTAGTCCCCTGTTTCCTCCTTCAGAACTGGACCAATTTTTATTACTTTTTTAGCATCGGTTAAAGAAAGAGATTTTCTATGTCTGTATGGTTGTTTTTTTTTAACCAGCTACTAATTTTTCTGAAGACGACTTAAAACGGAGTGATTTCGATAAGTTTTGAAGGCTCCTGGTTGTAAAAAAAATGACTTAATGCAAAAAAATAACATACAGACATAGAAAATCTCTTTATTTAACCGAAGCTGAAAAAAAAATAAAAATTGGTCTAGTTCTGAAGGAGGAAACAGGAGACTACGAAACGTCGTTTTTTTGTTTTTTGTATGAGAATTTTGCATGCCACTTCCACGTAGTGTTTTGTCATAACGTACGAAATATAATTTCGCACACTTATTTTTTTTAAAGAAATTGAATAGAAAAGCAATCTCAGTGTGGTTAAGGCACGTAAAGCGCAGCTTATTCGACCAGCCGCCTTTGAATTTACATTTCTCATAGACCTTCCTCTTTAGAATTTAATTCCTAGGCTGTTTCGCTTGAAGTGTTTTACAGAAGAGCTTTTCAGATTGAATAGTGTGGTCCTGTATCAGAGTCTGTCACATTGGGGCGGTGGGCCATTTAAAATTATAAACTTGAAATCGAAGCCTAAAATGTTACTAATCTCCTTTATTTATTGATTAACAAGTATCCTATATGATAATCCAGGTTATAAACTATCTGTATGCCGAATTTCATCCAAATCCATTCAGTAGTTTTTACGTGAAAGAGTAACAAACATCCATCCATACTTACAAACTTTCGCGTTTATAATATTAGTAGGGTATTCTCCCTGATCATACCTAACCGCCTCTGTCTCCGACTTGTGATAGAAAGTGCCCAAAGAATTACACTACCGCGGTGATGGCATTTCATCATTTAGAGGTAACAAAGTTCGACCGTTATGTTTTTAACTTGGCGAACACTCAAGTGCGGAGTACCTCCAAAATATCTTCTACCTTTAAGTAGAAGACCACTACTAAGAACAGGAGTTGTAATGAATTTTAGTATTGATTTGACAAAAACAATTACGTACAAGGTAACTCTGCAATTTTGCAAAGTTGCATCACATAAATGTGTGTCGCGTGGCGGCCCACTAAAAGAATACTACCACCCCATCTCTTCCCTGAGGTATCGTAAAAGGCGACTAACTTCAGACTGCTCATGCATCCAACAGCATAGAGCGGCGATGGGTTCACCACCTCTCACGCTGAGCAGTTTCTATTTGGTGAAACGTGGACTATGGCAGGGGACTACTTTTGAGGTCCTCATTGCCTAGTCTCTGACTAACCCTCCGGGGATAATAGGCATGATTACAATTATGTATGTATGTATATATGTAAATAGGTCTTCTTCTTTGTCACTACTCTTTTGGCGGAGTGGTCGTGGTCGCCACTTCAGCAGTACTGACTTTACAATACGTCGCCATTTTCTCTGGCCGCCATTTCCAATGCACACATACAAGCGGCTACCAACGGCTGCTCTAATCTAGTTCTTCCATCTCATCTTTGAACTACCGAGCGGTCAGGTGCGGGATCGTAAATAGGTACTATGTTTCATTTAAAACATCCTTCCTTTTATGCAGGTATCAAGGACTTGAAGACGGTCTCTCAGCAAGTATCCCTGGCAGAGCTGGGCATGGACAGCATGATGGCGGTGGAGATCAAGCAGACCCTCGAGCGCGAGTTCGAGATCTTCCTCACCGCTCAGGATATTAGGACCCTCACTTTTGCCAGGTAAGTTGTGCTGATGTTTTCCATAACTACGTAATTGATAATGGAGATAAGACTAGCTATCTCTCTTAAAAAACAGTTACAAGATCATCCACATCTGCCTTTAGACTGCCTACGACCTTTCCACATGTATGACAGGCTTGCACTAATCCCAAAGCAGGTTTATGATTTTAAATATCTCTTACAAGAAGAGTTCGATGGCGCGGCGGCTTTCGATCTTGTGTAAAACAACTTGCTATGGATTGTTGTATGTAAAGATTTAAGATAGCCAGTTCCTCAGTGGTTGAGGATTCCGGGTGAAGCGCGCTTCCACCTTCGGCCTTATCGTCACTTTCCATCAGGTGAGATGAAGGCCAAGCGCTTACCCGTTGCAGAATAATAAAAAAAAGGAATGCTGAAAATCAGAGTGATCTAATAAATATCGAAATCTTCGTGTTTCGGAAGAGACTTACTGCTGTTGATTTAGGTTGTTATTAAAAAAATGGCAGTCGTTTAAACCCTCATGGTTTCATGGTGGTCCGATGTGAGAAGGCCTGATGAGATGAGATTTTTACGTACATGCATAGATGCAAAAATGCATACATTATGCCAAGGAGTCTGAGGACACCCACTCATTAGTATAAGAATATGGTTCCACAAAGATTTACCTCTCACTACAACATCCCGTCATCAACTTAACATACACAATGATTCACTATAAAAAGCTTTATCCCCTCAGACTGGTGGAACTGACGGCCCAACGGGAGGCAGCAGCATCAACGTCTGCTCCTCGATTGGTGACTGGCGACGGCGCCGCGGGTCTTCGAGTGCTGATGCGCAACTTCGGGGACGAGAACCTGGTGTCCGAGCCGCTGATCTACATGCCCACTATGGTCAGCGACGGCGTCGAGGTAACGTGATCTCTTTACTAGCACATATTTTTTCCCAGCACACATAGGCAAGCGCAGAGTAAGACGCCCTGCAGCGCGATGGACCGACGACATAATGAAGATGGCGGGCAATAGGTGGATGCGAACTGCCCAGGACCGGGATAACTGGTGATCATTATGGGAGGTTTTTATTCAGCAGCATTTTAAGAATGCACACGCAGGCTGTAACGCCTTGTTGGCCACCCTCCAGAGGGAGTTTTGGATTTTGTCAGGCCGTCGTACCATACGGAACATCGTATTTCGGTGCATGCCTTGTTATCGTCTCAAGGCTGCCACGATGCAACGTCACATGGGCGATCTGCTTCATGATCGGGTGAATGAGGTTAGGCCGTTTTCGGTGGTTGGCACTGACTTCGCAGGCCCATTTATGGTTAAAAGCTCACGGCTTCGCAACGCAAAGCAGTATAAGTACAAGTACCTCTGTGTGTTCGTCTGTCTGTCCACCAAGGCGGTACATCTCGGGCTCGGCAATAGGCTGAACAGACACAAATAGATGAACTCTCGCTAACTTTTATTTAGTAAGATTTTTAGTGGTACCTAAAATTTGTACTTTTGCAAGCTTCACTATTATACTGCTCTGAATGCTTACTTTCAGGTGGATTGTAACTACTTATTTGAATAAAAATACTTTTATTCTGTTATTAACCTTCCTCTGCAAGACATACTTCTTATATTAGTATCGCGACGACGTACTGACGAAATCCATTTTATTTTATCAACGGAAGCCGATTTTATGAACTAAGTAGGAATTATTAGTTTTGACACAAAATGAAAAATTGAAAATATCAGTTTTAAGTTAAGTCCCTTACACTTAACCCCTACGATATTTCAGGGCGAAGAGGCGATTCACGTCATGGAGAACGTGATGTTCGTCTTGCCAGGGCTGGAGGGTGCCGCCTCAATGCTGGAGCCCCTCTGCCGTCGCCTCAAGGTGAAGGTGTGCGGGCTGCAGCTGGGCGTGGAGCACCGCAACGAGACGCTGCAGCAGATGGTGGCCAGGCTGCACCAGGTCGGTACACTTAGTAATAGCCACTTCGATGAAACACTAGATACAGCATTAGCGCTCTCAAAGTGACGCCTCGAACTAATGCCCCAACCAAGAGTGAGCATTGGATTGCTATCAGTTGTCATTTGACATTGCCGTCCAAATTTAATACCTATTGTGGTGCTGATACGGTCGAGTATCTTAATTAGTTATGATTATTCGAAAACAAAATTGTATAGAATAATTGGAACCAGACTTTCAAACTTCTTTTAAATCCTTCCGGGCTGTTTGGAACTAATCTCGAAATACCCCATTACTCAATACGACCTAAGATCTCAATATTTTTTTTGTGTTGAAAACCTAACATCAATTGTTTTTCTTAAAGTTCATAAGTGCCTAAATGTAATTATTCGTTTAAATAACTTTGCTCATATCACCAGCCGTATCGTGTAGCGGCTCATTAAAAGAATACTACCACCCCTCTATTCCCTTGGGTGTGGTAAAAGGCGACTAACGGACTAAAGACTGCACATACATCCAACAGCATAGAGCGCTCACCACCTACCTATCACACTGAGTTGCAACTGCAGTTGTAATTTGATGAAACGTGGACTATGGCAGTGGAGTGCTTATGGACCGGTAATAGCACTCATAGTGTTTGAATTTTTTTTCTTTATACGGTTTACATTACATTACGGTTTTATTCCAGACCGTTCGCTCCCGTCTTGCACCGGGTGCCAACTTCTGGATCCTCGGCTACAGCTTCGGCTCCATGTTGGCTCTCGAGCTAGCCGCCAAGCTGGAGAGTGAGGGCAACAAAGGCACCGTCTTCTGTCTGGACGGCGCTCCCGACTTCCTCTACGCCATCCTCACCATGACCATCAGCTTCAGCAACGAGTTCCAGCTGCAGAACAGCCTTCTATGCCACACCGTCGACATAGTAGCGCCGAACAACGACGTCACCAAAGCCCTCATGGAGAAACTTAACGAAATCGAGTCATACGAAGAGAGAGTTTTGTATACCATTGATGCTTCTCCCGTCCAGAGTAAGTACTCCAAGAAGTTTATTGGCTCCATCGCCGCTATCAGTCTGGACAGACTGAAGGTTGTGCTCAACTTTGACACCAAAAATATTAAGAAACTCAAATCGCCTATCATTCTTCTGAGGCCGAAGGACAGTCCGCCCAACGTTGTGGTGGAAGAGAACTATGGCCTTGACAAGTTCACGGAGCAGACGGTATCCATCCACTTCTTGGAAGGCAACCACATCACCATCATTGAGAACAAGGATGTCGCCAATATCATCAACAGGGTGCTTCTTGAGAGCGAAGGGAAAGCCAAGCCGACGCAGAACATCGTAACTAGCATGGTAGAGAACCAGCGGCAGGTCCAAGTATAAATATGTTCGTAATGTTAAGCTGTTGTTGTGTATTCAATACTTATTGTGTCTCCACTTCGTGATTCGATGCTTTTTTAAGGTATTCATGTAAACTGTTATAAAGGAAGTTGAGTTAACGATTGTCTTTTTACATGTTCTATAGTCGTCGTTTTAATCTTATTTAACGGTATTTGTTCTAACTATAAGCAGGAAAAACTAATTATTATCGTGTTTGTTTCTTTTTGTTTTTTATTTTTAAGTGGATATTGATTTTTATTGTTCGTGTTCTGTTCGTGATTTATTTATTCATTACAGTTGAAAGGGGGATATTTTATTATAAGTGTTTATTAGCTTTAAGTGGCCGTACTAGAAATAAACTTAGTGACTGTTAGGACTAGTAAGTTAACTTATTTATTTAAGTATTGAAGTCGTTGCCTTAGGCACCAGTACCACTTTAAATAATCATTAAATTATTCCGGGGTGATATGGGGGTGTATTTAAATTAAGATAAGTTATTCCAGAAGTTGGTATTTTGTGATGAATTTGACTGGGTCCTCACAATATGGGACTGAAATATATTTTTGGTGTGAATTGATCTTGTTTTCTTTTGTGTCATCTCCCAAAAACTGGACGTTTACCTTTTTTATCATCGTCGTCATCATCATCATCTTATAAACGTCCCACTGCTGGGCACAGGCCTCCCACGTGAACAACAGCACGTGAGGATATTTGGCCATGTCCCACCACGCTGGCCCAATGCGGGTTGGTGGGTTTTAACGGCTTTACGTGCCTTTCGAGAAGAGCTTCATATGTTTGTTTTTAATTTGATGGTGATCAAATAAAAAAAATCCAGGGACCGGAACGGGCAATTTTCCGAGATCAAAAAAAAGAAATTTGTTCCTAATGACTTCATAGATGGCGCTTAGTAAAAGGCGAGTATGGAGAGCTCGTGTATAGCTGAGTAATGATATCAGAAAATATCAATAGTGTGCAACGGTGCAAACTGTTAACAAAATGATGGAAAATAGAAATAGGTCCTGAAATGAGAATACATTTTTTTTATTTTTTTGGTTGACAAGCAAAAGTGCAAAATTTATTATATTTATGTACGGCTCGGCTTTCATAAAGTGGCATCTATTGAGTGTATTTGAACTAATTTTTATTTTTTAATTTGGGCTGTCAGAAAATCGCCCATTGCGAAACTTGCTTATCCACGATCGCAAACCGGAGGCCTTAACCGCTGCACCATCGAGCTCCTTTCTTCTCCGTTTTTATACATGAATACATATAATCACGACTATTATCCCCGAAGGGTTAGTCAGAGATTAGGCAATGAGGACAGCAAAAGCAGTCCTCTACCATAATCCACTTTTCGCCTAATAGCGACTGCACGAGTGCACAATGTACTCAGCGTGACAAGTGGAGAGCCCATCGCCGCTCTACGCTGTTGGATGTATGTTGTGCTGTCGCAGTCTTTAGACCGTTAGTCGCCTTTTGCGCCACCCAAGGGAAGAGGGGGGTGGTAGAGTGATACCTACTAAGTGTTTTGGCGTCGCTTGTACAAATCTGGTGAAAAGAGATTCCGAAGAAACGAGAATCTGAAGAGGTGCGAATCTGAAGAAATGCGAAACCGAAGATATGCGAATAATTCGTATCTTTCACCGTTACGCGACACAGATATCATAGTCCAGACGGTATCCCATATTAGAAAAAATAAACAGAATATTGAAGTTCCATCTCTTTTTGCTATTACTACATCTACAGTTCTTGTTTCAAAGAGTTTCATATTTAATATTGAAACAATAGCGCTGTCTGCGAAACGGAAGACCATCAATTAAGTTTCATTATTACATTGTTTGAGATAATTATTTCTGTGGATCCGTAATCGTGGCGGACTCCGAAAACTTTGCCAAACTTAATCATTTCGCAATAATAAGAGACTGGCTATGGCTAGGGCTTATATACGTAGGAATACAGGGTGTCCCATTAAGATCGTGCCAAACTTAAGGAGAAGATCGAGTAAGAAAATGATCAATTAGATTAAAAAAACACTTTAGTAAAAGTACCAAAACTTTCGAGCTTTTTCTTCAAAATATGTCGCATGGGTTCTATAACTTGAACTAACAAAATTATGTTTTAATATGGTAGAATAATTCTTCGAAAGTATTTAATAGGATTAATAAGAAGGAGGATAATAGGAAGAAGAATAATAGAATAGGCGGGGAAATACCTGCTTGTTTGACACACAGCAACGAAAAACAGCTAAATATTCGAGATTTTGCGAAACTTTTAAAAATATAGCACAAATATGGTGGTACTTTCACTGAGGCTATTCTCTTTTATCTAGTTAGCAACCCCTTAGTCTATCTGCTCCTTAAGTTTGGGACTCTTTATGGGACATACAGGACCCCTAGTTAAATCAGTATCGTATAAAGATACGATAAAATACATCTTCATCATCAACATCAGCCTATACTAGTTCACCTATACTAGTGCTGGACATAGTTCTCTCCAAGAGCATGCGATCCGCGACTACTCTCATCCAGCTCTTTCCAGTACGTGAAAAGTAAACACACTTATTTTTTATTCGTTTAAATGAAATTAAGGGTGAGTCCTACCCATGAAACTGAACCACTTTCCCCAAGAAACCTATGTGCAAAAATGACAAAAAAAATTCGACCTCCCATACTATTGTCGTCAGCTGATCGGACAGTTTTGTATGAAAGGTCGAAATTTTTTTGTCATTTTTGCACATAGAATTCTTGGGGAAAGTTCTTCAGCTTCGTGAGTGGAACTCACTATACTACATTTATACTTTATTTACGTATACTTTATTGCAACCATCATGTTTACGGACCCTGTTGGACATCACGATTGAAAGCATTGAGGAGTACTTAAAAGTGAAGTGCAGCCTGAATCAGTGTTCAGGGCAGTCCCACTGCAAAGGGCAAAGGCAAGGGTCCTATCATTAAAATCAAGTCATCTTATTTTTAAATTCTGCTACGGGTAAGCGCTTGGCCTTCATCTCATCTAATGGTAAGTGACGATAAAGGACACACATATCAGGGAAGTCACAGTTCCGACACAGTACCGGCACAGTCCTTTTCATACATTCTCTATGAACGCATCCCCACTTGTCAGTGTTAGTGCCCGGTGGCGGCACTGACACTGATGTCAGTGCCGCCACCGGCAAATCACGGACGTATTCGTTTTGACAAGGTTCAAAGAGAATGTATGAAAGAATATTTCGCACTGTGCCGGTACTGTGTCGGAACTGTGACTTCACTGATATTTTTTTTTTTATTCGGCAACGGGTAAGCGCTTGGCCTTCATCTCACCTGATGATAAGTGACGATAAGGCCGAAGGTGGAAGCGCGCTTCACCCGGAATAGGCTATCTTACCTCGAACTGTCGGAACACAACAATGCTATAGACATCGTTGTTATGGCGACAGACTTAGATAAGATGGTGGTAGCTAGCCAGGCGGACTTAACAGCCCTACCACCAACTAAACGGAGCACACAAAGATGTACCCCCCGCTGGGAATCGAACCCGGGACCTCTGGGTCTGAGACCGGTGGCTTAGCCACTAGACCACAGAGACGGCATACGTGTTATGTGTTAAGCAACCTAGAGGCCAAAGGAAGCGCGCTTCACCCGGAATCCTCAACCACTGAGGAACTGGCTATATTATCTAAAACTGTCAGAACACAATAATGCTATAAACATCGTTGTTGTGGCGACAGACTTAGATAAGATGGTGGTCTAGCCAGGTGGACTAGGTTTGTAAATAATTTTTTTATTTTTTTGGAAATTCGTCACCGGATACAGGATGGATACGAAGTCGCTGGCGGGCCGCTAGTAAATAATTAATTAATTTAATTTAATTTGTGTACGCTCACACTAATTAACTAGCCCGAGAAAAGTATTCTTATGAAACTCGTTAATATGGTAAGACAACGGATAAATATACATAAACATAGAAAAAACACCCAGATCCGGAATCAATTTAGAAAAACAGTCCTTCTCTAAATTGACCCGACCGGGAATTGAACCCGGGACCTCACAGATGGCGCGACGTTAGACCCGGCGCGCTAACCACTCGACCACGGAGGGCGTCACTAGTAAATAATAGATCGAATAAATCGAATTGTGACGGAAATAATTTCAGGTGCCATCTTACGATAATAACCGAGACTAATTACAGTTTCACTTTCACGCGCCTTCCTAAACATCTGTGTTCATCAAGCTCGAGATGTTTTTAATTTGTTCACCCATCAGCACCCATCTGTCAAATATAGAAAATTAAATAAATAATTTTCTTTTTTTTCTCTTAAATGCGTTCAGCAAATTTAGCCAGTGTCAAGTAAGATATACTTAAATAATAGCAATTATTTATTTTTTTATAAAAAAGGAGGCAAACAAGCAGGCGTGTCACCTGATGGAGAATAATCACCGCTGCTCATGGACACTCGCAAAACCAGAGGAATCGTCCTTTAAGGAAGGAATAGGAATTGTGAGAGGGAGGGGGATGGGCCTCCGGAACCCTCACTGGCCGGACGAAACACAACAACACCAAGTGCCATAATTTCACGCCGGATATTCGTGAGAGGGTGGTATTACCCCGGGCGAGCCGGTCCAATGCGTCCTGCATCGCAGCGTGGCTCTACCACTCAGTCAGTGTCACTCATTTAGCACCACCCAGGAGTCAGGTGTAGGGTCTCAATGGTAAACCTACGGACGCGAGTAACTTTAACCCCCAAAGTTGGTTCAACATTTTCTTTGCATTAAGTACCTATATGATAATGAGTGATAATGAACGTACAATGGTAGTAAATGATATTCCCCCAAACCCCTCGAGACTGATTAGAGCTGTGGTACTTTATTGAGATCTCACACAGACTTCTTGAGAGAATTTGAAAAGCGATGTAGGACTGTTTTGTTTTATTTGCCAACTCTCATGCACTTTCACGAACACATAACAGTAAATAATCCACCATTATTTCACATTAATATTCGACGAAACACAAATTATAGACGATAAAACAAAACTGCAGACATGACGCTTCACTTTCCCGCCAAGAAGTCTTAATAATCTTCTTCATAACACGCAGTGAACGTTGTTTAATTTTATTAAGAATCACTGGAAGAACAGAATTTAATTAAAAACTCCAATAAGTTATGTTCCAAAGCCGCTTTTCTCGTTAACAGTCATGGTTGTATGAACGGCTGCGTAAAGAGGTTGCATTAAAGATAATGTCACCCACAAAAGTAAGTGACAGATCATTTAATTATTTATAGGGATTCGGTTCCTCTTGATTACTTTGAAGTGTTTTTAAGAATAAATTATTAACCAAAAGAAGTGTTAAATGGGAAGCTGTCGTCTCTTTCCCATCGTCTCTACCCCTCCGGTAAGGGGGAATCCTCCTCTCCTGGGAAAGTAGAACCCAGAAACAATGAATCTAGTCCTGCGGGCTGTAATATTGTATGATGACTTATTAACATTAAGTTGGTTACAAGTAAGAATACAGAGTGTGGCTATGACTTTCCGAAAATCAAATTTTACTGCAAGCGATTTTTGCATTCACATAATTTCCCATTTTTTTTATTTTCTGTGCGTTTTAAATGCGTATATAAGCTTCTGAATATTTTTTTAACATAAAGTAATATATCCATTCTCAAATATTCCTAGTCACGTTATTTACACATTCGCTTAGCTACGTGATCACTAGAAAATATTACTATAAGCAATTTTTTCTATCTAATTTCTATGCTATTTAATAAAAAGTAGGTAACATAAAAATAAAAATAAATATTTTTTTTATCAACGTCCGGAAAAAAAACTATCAGAATAAGATTAGATTGGAAAAAAATGCGTAAAGAAAAAATCTTTAAAAAAACAACTTCTGGAATAAAATATATCAGGAAACGATTCGATTAGGAAATTAAGCGAATGCAAAAATCGCCTGAAGTGAAATTCGATTTTCGGAAAGTCATCGCCACACTCCTCGTGTTCAACCCGAGCATCTATCCGCTCGGCTACCGACGCCTCAAAAGTTGGTTGGACATTTGTGATTGGTTCAAAAATTGCCTCAATCAAGTTTCTCATGGCTTCTTCTTATCTCACCGCTCCGCGATAAGAATCAAATTGTGGTTCTGTATAAAAGCAAGTCGTAAAATATTGACCGAAATCAGATTGTCCTTGGATTGAAGGCGGCTTGGCGTTATGCTCGTAAAGGACAGGCCCGGATTTAGGGAACTGATCTAATTATATAAAAGTCATATGCCACACACATCGCATGCCGGAACATCACTTAAAACGGCACGACTGATTTGGTTGATTCATATTTGCAATGTATGTAATTGTCAGGACAAGCATAAGCATGTAAGAATTTTATTAGAATATCTACGGAAAAGTTGAAAATTTGGATGCATTTTTTTTATGAAAATACCAAGGGATATAGTCGCAGATGAGCCGCTTGTTGAATTATATTTTTGACATCATTATCGTTTTATTAACTTCTTACTTGTGGGATCTAGCTGCTCTAATACACAGCAATTTCAAGCCATAACTCACCAGCTATTTGTTGTGGTGACGCGTTCTTTGGAATAAAGGTTAAGCTGTGAAAAAATGGAAATAAATGTTTATGATAAGTTATCAGATGAAACGAAGGCCAAGCAAATTCTCATTACGGAATAAAGAAAAAAAATCCAAAAAAATGCAAAGAAATGTTTATGATGATAAAGAAGATAAGTTATCAAATGAGATGAAAGCTAAGCGCATTCCCATCATGGAATAAAGAAAAAAGAAAAAATCCTTTAGTAAGATTAATTTCTTTATTACCACACCCCTGTTCCGGCCCTGTGCCATCGCCTGTTTGGCGACAGATCAACCCATTTATCAATCCAATCAATCTGTTCGTGGCACAGGAATTTATACGATATCTCTTTAATTTTGTTAAATCAATCTGTATTTTATGAAGTATTTTATCCCTACGATATACCGAGTTGGGTATATTAAGTGTGTGGAATCAGATCGATTGTAAGAATAATGAGCGCTTTTGGACATTACCATATTTTATTTGACAGGTAAGTAAAATACAATTCAATCAAAAATCAATCAATCAGCCCGCAACCACCCATTGCTGGGTATAGGCCTCCCTTAATTTATGCCAGTCCGTTCTGTTCCGTGCCGATCTCATCCACGTGCTGCCAGGAATAAATAAAAATAAAATATAATTGCCACATTTTTTATATTTTCCTAATTTATTATAGTGTAATGAAATTACCCTGAAAAACTTACAAGTGACCATATTGTACACAAAAACTACAATTTTTTTTAACTTAACTAACCTATGTCAAATGTGGCGGCCTTTTTGTCTGAATCGGCGTATCTGTGTCATCACTTCTGGGTGGTCGCGCGCGATAGCACCACGTGTGATTAAAATGACGATATCGCTAGTTTTATAATGAAGCTGTACTTATTTAAAACTTATATTGTTAAAATCATTACAAAAAAAGCTAATTTAAAAAAAAATTATTAATCCAGTTTTGCATTGTTAAATATTAACATTATTATTTTAAAATTTAAAATTTCAAAAAAAATACGTTCGCCTCGTCGCAAAGCACTTAGGTTCCGGGTTCGATTCCTAGGTCGGCCAAAGTGTGTTTCGGATTTTGTGAAAGCGCTCTTCAACTTACTATACAACTACCTGTAGTAATGTCAGGCACGCAACTAATTAAACGCTTCGACCAATTCGCTGCTTCGTACTTGCTCAAAACCAATCCGATAGTGACTGTACCTGCACAATACAATGCCGAAGTTTCTTACCCCTGAGCCAGAACGTGAGAGAGAAAATAGCAATTCTAATATGGGCCACCTATTTGTTAATCGAAGTTCGGTGGTTGTGCCCAGCAGACTATAACTAAAGCGGTGCGCATTACAAAGGGGACACACGCGTTCCTGGATTGGCAAATGATATTAATTTGTAAGAGGTCGTGATCGTTCAGTTTGCGATTTTACTAGTTAGTAACTCTCGTAATGACGTTGGGTCAACAGATGGGTTGCAAAGCTTCACAAGAGTCTGGAAGACACCCAATATGGCACCTAGGTTTTTTAGTGGGTAGGCCTTCCCTTTCCCTGTCAATAACTAAACCAAGGAGGAGAGTTCCAAGTAACTCAAGGTCGCCCTAGTCCTCGCTTTATGCAGAAGACTGAATTTTACCTAATTAAAAAGAAAGTTTCAACTGAGTTACCAAAATTAAAAACATCTGAAGCTTCACCTTGATTTGGAAGACCAATTCCGTCGCGTCAGACATCACACATCCCTCGAACGTTTCACCTGTGTGTCCCATACTCCAATTCTCCATACTTAAATCTCAACATAGTAGCTTAACGTAAGTTACGAAACACGCGTGACTACCGCTCTCTTTCATTTAACCAACTTATTTACAATATAAGTTGTTTAAAGCGAATCGCGACTTTTAT
The DNA here is from genome assembly GCA_963921215.1 of Scoparia ambigualis. Classification (NCBI taxonomy): domain Eukaryota; kingdom Metazoa; phylum Arthropoda; class Insecta; order Lepidoptera; family Crambidae; genus Scoparia; species Scoparia ambigualis. Next base: position 25,868,852 of record OY992519.1, on the reverse strand, counting down.
CCCCGAAGGATTAGTCAGACACTAGGCAATGATTACAGCAAAAGCAGTCCTCTGCCATAGTCCACTTTTCAGCAAATAGCGATTGAACATGTGTTCAGCGTGACTCAATGCTGTTGGAAGTATGTGCAGTCTTTAGTTAGTTAGTCGCCCAAGGGAAGAGAGGGGGTGGTAGTATTCTTTCACCGCTACGCGACAAGCTTTAACCAACATTGTTACACGAATATAACTTTTAAAACAACTGCAATATGTTTAAATCTTAAGTCTCTTCATGTTGGCGATACTGTCTTTACGCAACTGCTACTATCTCCGAAGTTTTGATTAAAATTGTCAATCATAAACAAAAGCGAAACGTTGAAATTAAACACTGACATTGACACAAGAGTTATTTTAATTATTTATGAAGCACAATATTATTCATCCCGAAGATATGGTTTTCTTAACACAAAAAGATCTTCTAGAGATATTCTTACGTACCATTGTTTAAGTTTTCAGTTGGTACCGTATGTTAAGAGTTTTAAAATTAGTACTTAGTCCTTCAAAAATAAACTTTACAGAATCTACCAACAGTTCGGATGTTAGGAGAGCCTTCTCTTAATTGTGGAAAAAGCTAGCATGAACTTCTTCTTCTTTCTTCTTCCTCCATTTTTGTGACAAAATTAACATAATTATAATTATTCTCTATTCTTCCTCCATTTTAGTGACAAATCTAACTTAATTATTAAACTACTAGCGGTCGCTCGCGGTTTCACCCGCGTGGTTCCCGTCCCCGTAGGAATATCGGGATAAAAAGTTTCCTATCAGTTAATCCAGATTATAACAATCTGTATGACGAATTTCATCCAAATCCATTCAGTAGTTTTTACGTGAAGAAGTAACCAACATACACACTCACAAACTTTCGCCTTTATAATATTAGTGTGATGTGATGATGTCTACCACCTTATATTTACCACCTCGAACTAATTAGTCTAGTTCTATTTTTCAGAGAGTTGTTAATTTTATTATAATAATAGGTATTAGACTATTTGTCACTGGCTTTGTTACTGGCAGCAGAGTACAATTGACAACCCTATACATATAGGCACAATTCAGTTTAAACCAGTAATTGGCTTGTTGGATCACATCGGGCCATTTGAGACTCTAATCCGACTGTTTAAGGTTTATTTTGGATGGGCTGAAGATAATTTTGGATGCAAAAATAATGCATATGATAAAGACGTAGAGATTAAGAGGGTTTACGCATTTCGGTTTCCCATACAAACTTCCAAGTCGATATTTTTTAAAACCATTAAGCCAATTTTGATGAATCTTTGCATGCTAAAGTTAAACACAGGGATCTAAATAGTTTGTTGAAAACATTTTTTAAAAACGTTCATTTAGCTGAGTTATTGCGATTTAAAGTCCATTTTAGAAAGTTTAAAATCGCAATAACTTACTTAAATAAACGTTTTTTTTTGCGCAACGCAACGCAAGATTGCAAGCCAAACACCTTAGCCGCTTCGCCATTGAGCTTCTCCTTGTGGTGTGTTCTCAAAAGTGTGCAAAGAATAATAGTACATTGTTACCCGAGGGGTGAAAGTAGGTTATTTAGTCCCGAGACGGGGTTTGGTTCCCGAACCGAGCGTAGCGAGGGCGCCAATAGTTCGAGGTACTAAATAAGTCATTCACCCGAGGTAAACACTGTGCTTTTCATTAAGAATACAAGGAAAAAAACTAGAAAAAACACCAAAGAAAAAATTAGTGAATTGAATGAGTCAACAACTTTTTTTGAGGTATTTATTTAAAGTTTATGGTAAAACTAGTAATTAGTTGAATCTATGGACAACACAGACCACGCCCACACAGTCCACGCTTCAGCAAGAAACAACTGCACAGTCTGAACATGACAATGTGCTTAGAGTGAGCCTTTAGCCCGTTAGTCGCCTTAAACGACACCCAAGGAAAGAGAGGGGTTGGTAGTACTATTTTGATGAGCTCATCGCGGCTCTATGCTGTTGGATGTTTGTCCAGTCTTTAGTCCGTTAGTCGCCTTTTACGGTACCCAAGGGAAGAAATGGGTTGTTAGTATTATTTTAGTAATAAGTCACAACTACACACAGTAAGTACCTTTCAGAAAAACGATTCTCCTTATAAAAAGTATTACTTTCCATCTACTCCTCAGGCAACTTCAGGCCTACTTTTCAAGTATGAGGAATGAAAAAACAATAAAGCATCTAAACAGTTTGAAATCACTTAAAACTCCATGCGAACGTTCGCACCGCGAAATGAATGAGACCAAAGAGGCTTTCTTTGCTATGAATCTAATTGATGCTAGGCTCTGAATAGCCGCGCCTACCCTGTGCTGCCACTTGATATTCAGTTTCGCAGCGAGTTTTAATTAGTGCAGACGTCTAGAGCTGTAAGAGCCAGTTCTAATGTTAGTTGGGATAATAGTTTTTTTTCTTAAAAACTTCTAGTGTAGCTTTTTATTACTGTACGAGTCTGTATGACTACGTACACCTTGAGATGATACTTATTAGATGTAGATGCAGCACGCAAGTAAATAAATCACCTAAGTTTTCTAACTAAGGTTTTTCAGTATAAATGTTTTCAGTTTGTTTAAGATAAACTCACACGTCAAAGTAGGTAACTCTTTGCTCGACCGTCAGTGCAAGCCACAGACATATAATAGAAGTATGTCTGTGGTGCAAGCGTTATTGCGTATTACCACAGAGGGCCTAGTCAATTGGCAAACAAATTAAACGCTACGAAATCTTCGCTACGATAAACCGAATGTATGGGATTGACATAAGCAAAAGTTACCTACGACCTAAAATTTACGCTAAAATAGACCTAATTGACAGTTTGACAAGCCAAGAATCGCTAATCTAGCGATCACTCAAACATTGAAGATAAAAATTCACACAAAATGGCGATTGTTTGATCAGCTGATGAAGGAATAGTTGTGTTGTGTTGAAAGTTTTGTTTAAAATGCTCTTTTTAGGGCTATTGTGGACTGCGATAATCAAGTGCTCAGGCGCAAAGGAAGAAATGTTTCCCTACGTTACTTGGAGCAAATTAACGAAATCGAGTTGGTTGTACTTGTGAATAGTTCTCGGAGTTCTCGTTTACGAACTTTCAAATATTTAGCTAAGGTCTGCCGGGAATTGCGTGCTGATATAGTTGTTGCGATGTGAGTGACCAAATAAATGTGTGTCATGCAACATTTTCCGCAACGAAGAGCAAGTCGCTGCATAACAATTTGTAGGGGCTCTCAAACCATACAAACATTTGGGCCAAATAAATCCACCTAAGTACCTTTAATCATGACAAGAAAGGTCAAGAATAAGACAACAGTAAGGGACTTTTTGTATAAATATTAAATGTAACCTATCCATAATGTCCATTTATCAATTTATAACTTAGATTGCCTATTTGTTTTACAGGTTCCAATGAAGATTTAATTTGCCAGGTAGCTTAGAGTATTAAACCAAGGCTCTAAGTGTAGTAAGGTGTACCTATTGAGTATACCCTATACATCTTATACAGACAAGCACCTTTCTTAATAGGAAAAGATATCAGTCCTTACGTTCAAACGGTAAGTTTTAATAAATAAATTATTACTTACATAATAAAGGTAAGTATTATGCCTATTATTATATTGGGATTTACCAGGAAATGTCAGTTTTGTTAAAATTGCTAGAATAAAGAGTATTGACATAAAGATAAAACTATTTTATGTGGTTTTGCAGATTTGAGACGATGATTCAAAAATCTTAAATGTTACCTCATAATTTGGAGGATGGACTTCCTCAGAATGGTGAACAAACATGGTTATTTGGTAAAAAACAATATCAAGCAATTTTGTACAATACATAGGTACTTACTTACCTACTAACTTTTTACCTATGACAATTTTCTATAAGTAAGTAAGTATATTGTTCTAATTTCTTAGGAGATTCTGGATACCTTCAAAAAGCATGGTTAATGATAATAACAACAATATTTAATGCTGCATCAGACTCACAAGAAAGGTGGGGTATGTACCACATGTCATATCCAACAATAAAAGAAAGAAACTGCATTGAACATGACTTTGGCATCGTTGTTAGTTATTTATATGATTTTTTTTTGTGGAGCTCTAATGTTGTCAACGTTTTTATTCTACAAAAAGGAGCAGTCTGTGTCATAAATATAGTTAATTTAGTTCTAAGTTTATTGTGCTTTATTTAAAAAGATTTACTTATGTACAAAAAAACAATACCTTTGTTGACAACATTTTTATTTTAAGAAAAGGAACAGTGTGCCATAAATATATTTAACCCATAAAACAGTGATTTGGTTTATATGATGGGGAAAAATTAAGTATAAAGTTAATTTAGTTCTAAGTATATTGTACTTTACTAAAAAGATTTACTTAGGTAGGTACTACTAAAAAACAGTACCTTCATAAACACACAATTGGCATTTATTTTTATACACATATAGTTTTAATGTCAATAAGAGAAAGTGAAGCCTCATATTTAATAAACTTTGACTTTGAGAGAGTTAGGTAAGGAAATAAGAATATATTAAGAAATAGACGCGTTTTACCTGAAATAAAACGCATATTAAATACTTACCTCATTAGAAGCTTATAATATTGAGATAGGCATATCCGTTTCCCGTCGTATTTTCCTTCTCTTTCTTCCGGTATATCGCTGTCTCTCTCGCTCATCCCACTCAGTGGCGTCACCAGGTGGCGCGGTGGGGGAACCAGGAGATTTCACACCCGTGCCCATTTGTTCATCATTGCGTCGAAATATGCATTAACACCAGGCGGAAATAAAAACTAAGCTTCTAATGAGGTAAGTATTTAATATGCGTTTTATTTCAGGTAAAACGCGTCTATTAAACACTTGACCGTCATTAGAAGCTTATAATATTGAGACCTGTTTGTTATCGCCTGGTGAAAACGCCAATGTGAGAAATAAATTAAACAATAAGTGCGAGAGAGTTAATCATATGATTATGGTTTAAACAAAAAGTTATAAATTAAGTACTAATTATTTACAATTTAAGTCATGTAAGAAAATAATTGGCCAGTCATTGATGAAAAATCAAATAATTTAGCTTGTAAACCATGTAAACGAACATTATTATTAGGAAATAAATATTGTTTACTATTTGATTTCAATCACTTTAGAGGGTAAAAATAAAAAATGAAAAACTTCGTGACGCCTGAATCAATATTTCACGACAATAAACCTTGTGAAAAGTATTAAGTAACTAATCTCCAATTACCAATAGTTAGTATATCCTCAATGGGTAAATCATATCAATCTAGTTTGTAGATGCTACAGCGGAGCAAAACACAACCAGGTATGGCTGTAATATCCATCTAGCTACCACAGTGCATGAAACAGGTGACAGGTGAACCACACGAAGTTTTAAATAAATTAGTTTAGCCATTTTGTACAATATTTATTGATCCTTTTAACCAGTAGCAATTTCTAGCTTGTTTGTCTGTAGTCCCTACAGTCAGTTTTTGACCCAAACTGTCGCCATAATATTACTGCATTGTCCTGAACAAAATAATGTTTGGTGTCCACAGCAAGGTAACAAAGGAGCAATGCGACAATAATATTGCAGTGTTACGAACTAGTTGATTCTAGGTTTGAAATACATTACAAAGGTCTACAGACTAATATTACTAAAACCTGGAAAAAGGAGGTTTTGTTGTTTTTAAATGTTTAATTGAGATTGATTTTAAAACATGTTTAACTATTACCTCGTCACTAAGATTTCCATACAATTGTGCGCTGCATAAAGTAGAAACGACAATTTATGGTAGTGTATAGTATTGTAAGAAAGATTTAAAATATTAAGTGTAAATCTGCCAAAAACTGGACTGACTGGACCCATTTGGTACGCGTTCCGCGTGTGGATGGCGCCGCTGCTGCTGCTAACGCCCTTTCTGTACTACTGGACCAAGCACAAGTGCTCATATGGTTTTATAATAACCGGACGCTTGAGTAGAGAAATTTGCTTGTGGTTCCATAACGATATATCATTTAAGCACACCAAATTTCAACGTCATGTCTTGAACCTTGGGGGTTGGCAGGCCTGTGGTTATGTCTACCAGGCGTCTACGTTTCGAATTCCATACTGTGAATGAGGCAGCAAGGGGTACCACAATCAGATAAATTCCTGTTGAGGTGTGCTAGCACCCGGGGGGTGAGAGAAGGTGGTGCGAATTTCCAAGCCAGAGGGAAGCGTTCTACTTCAGGCTGAAAGCATTGTGAAACATCGATTCGTAATCATTGAGATAAATCTGCATAGTTTACCCACTACTCGAGCGTTCTTGGATACAACCAGGTGAATTACTGGCCAGGCCCACTTCGCGAATATCGTTTGTGTGAATTCTGGCAGTAGATGCCACTCTAGAGCTTGGCTTTGTCGAGACAGTTCATCTGCATGGCTGTTCAATTTCCCTGGAATGTAATGAATTTTGACCACAATTTGGTTGGTGGTCATTTGTTGGTTGGTTGGCAATTTGGAGGATTAAAATAAAATTGTCGCAGGCTTCGTGTTCGATGCTTGTAATTCTAAGACTTAGAACAGCCCGCTTTTCTTTTTGATTGCAGTGCAGCTTTTGTTCGGATGCACTCCACCTTCCCGATAGGGCAGAATTGTTGAATTGTGACCCCCCAATCCTGAAGCAACGGTTGTCAAAAAGAATGTTGGTGGAGGTATATGTATTGGTGTTTCTGATAATTTTTAGCTACCAATACATTTAACTACATCGTAAGGTAGAGTCTATTTTACCGCCCAATTTCTTTTCTTAGGTATCGTAAAAGGCGACTAACGGACCATAGATTGCACATACATCCAACAGTATAGAGCGGCGATAGGCTCATCACTTGTCACGTACATGTGCAGTTATTATTTGGTGAAACGTAGACTATGGCAGAGGACTGCTTTTGCGGTCCTCATTGCCTGGTCTCGGACTAACCCTTCGGGGATAACAGTCGTGAGTATATGTAGGTATGTATGGACGTTTGTGATTCCTCCATGTATCCTAGTATGTCCTTGCGGAAGACATTGATTTTGGTAAGCGCCCTGCGAGGGCGGTCAAACAGACTTTTTGAAGTTTATGTGGACACCAAAATAAGTAAGTGTTTCTATTACAATGTTGGCATGTCTAGACAGAACCATCTGGTCTTTATGTCTATAAGATAAAAGTCTAAGAAAACATTGCCGTGCTCATCTCAAATGGAAGGCATATAATTTTTAGTAATTCGCCTTTGTAGAACAGACGAAGAAACCATTGTGGGATTTGGCTATAGTCATATGGTAGTACCTAGGTTTGAGAAAAGTAATTTGTACATCTCGTCTCTTGGCCGTACACAGTCCGGAATTCATATAATAATTTAACGACTTCAGGTTAAAAATTTGGACGGAGTGACCTTTCTTGAGTGCTCTTTGGTACTAAGAACTGGGTTAAAACGAAGATTGGAAAAAAAAACTTACTGTTTCTAGAAACCTGTTCCTTCATCTGTGTCAGCATTGCAAACATTTTGTCCGATACAAGCGTGTAACAACTGTCGATTGTAACGTTTGGAACCTTGAGCGATGGCTTCAGATAAAACGGTATTCGATACTGTGTTATGATAGAAAACTTGGAGCACCTATTTAGTCCCAACGGTGTCGATAAAGTGCAAATTGACCGGCTCGAAATTTACCTCTGTTAGCAGAGAAGATGGACGTTTTTGTCCTGATTGATAGAGCTGCCAAGCCTATGATCCTGGGGATCGAAAGTAAGAACAGCCTCCGTTGTTTATATTATAGCTACGATGTGGTTCGTGGCTGGCATAAGTATGTCCTTGCGGAGGACATTGTTTTTGTTAAGCGCCCTGCGAGGGCGGCTCATAGCCATGATGTGGTTCGTGGCTGGCATAAGCATGTCCTTACGGAGGACATTGATTTTGGTAAGCGCCCTGCGAGGGCGGTTCATAGCCACGATGTGGTTTGTGGCTGGCATAAGCATGTCCTTGCGGAATACATTGTTTTTGGTAAGCGCCCTGCAAGGGCGGTCCATAGCCACAATGTGGTTCGTGGCTGGCATAAGCATGTCCTTACGGAGGACATTGTTTTTGGTAAGCGCCCTGCGAGAGCGGTTCATAGCCACAATGTGGTTCGTGGCTGGCATAAGCCTGTCCTTGCGGAGGACATTTATTATTTAATTTAATTAAAAACGGTTACATAACCATTTACAACAATTAAACGTATTATTCAAATTCAAATAAAATAAGGGACATTTAGCATAACTTTAACATACTTACATGCATCTTCTCGCAAAAACCGCAAACACTCAAGTAATATTACCATTGATTTTGGTAAGCGCCCTGCGAGGGCGGTTTATAGATACGATATGGTTCGTGCTGGCATAACCGCATAAGCATGCCCTTGCGGAGGACATTTATTTATTAAATTTTATTAAAACGGTTAAATACCAATTACAATAATTAAAAATATTATTCAAAATCAAATTAAATTAAATAAGGTACATTTAGCATTATATTAACATATATGCATCTTCTCGCAAAACCGCGAACACTCATGTAATAACCATTGATTTTGGTAAGCGCCCTGCGAGGGCGGGCAGATTATTACCACGATATGGTTCGTGGCTGCCATGTCCTTGCGAAGGACATCGATTTTGGTAAGCGCCCTGCGAGGGCGGGCAGATTATAGCCACGATATGGTTCGTGGCTGCCATAAGTATTTTTTTTTAATGCAACTGTAATCTGTTCAGAATTAAACAAATGTGTGTTTGAAGGTAAAATCTTATTCAAAGTAGCAAGCATTAGAGGGTCTTTTACATTTTTATGAGTACCTATCCTCTTTTCGTATATTTATAGTTTCAGTCTACAACCTAATCACCACTGAAAATAAGACCTTTATGAGAGGCATCAGATGTCTGCGACCAACTAGTAAACTGCGCAGAGAATTATTAAAAATCTCTTTTTAGTTTTAAAATACCAAAAGTTATTGGTTGTGCACCAATTTATCAGAATATTGGTGCTTAAGGCCTAGCTGGCTCTTTTAGTTTACTTTTAAAATCAAAAATCAAATCTAGATCACTACACGGAATATTTAAATTGTTAACTGTTTTAGTCAGTATTGGTAACACCTGCGAGGTGCAACAATCGTTGTAAGATTTCCTCTAACGTCCGATAAAGCAGACACATTGTCGTTATCGTCATGGAAGGCGGGTAGGTACGATGACCATGCTTCTTTGAACGATGACGACTAACTCGAACTCAACCTTCGCCGATGCGATCGGGATTGTTAGAAGGACTAGCTATAGCCGCTTAGCTACAATTCATTTTTCTCATTATCTAATGTAAGCACTAATTATCGGTTTCTTATCTAAAATAAAAAGAAAAAGTGCCTGGAGGGTAGATACTATCTTAGATACTATCTTTACTCGAATGCTTTCTTATCTTAAAAGAAAAGGTGTATCTACATCTCTGGCGGGTAAAATAAAAAGTTTGATATAGAAGATAAGTTTAAATTATAAATTCAGCGAACGGTAACACCGTTAAGTTAAGAAACTATTCTAAGTACTCACGTGTATTGTAGAAACTCACGAGAACTGTGTTGCAGTTTAAATAAAAATAATTATATTTCTTTGTCACTTGATCACTATGTAGTGTACAAGTTACGCCGACGGGAAATTTCACGCCAATGATGAACAAATGGGCACGGGTGTGAAATCTCCTGGTTCCCCCACCGCGCCACCTGGTGACGCCACTGAGTGGGATGAGCGAGAGAGACAGCGATATACCGGAAGAAAGAGAAGGAAAATACGACGGGAAACGGATATGCCTATCTCAATATTATAAGCTTCTAATGACGGTCAAGTGTTTAATACAACATTAATGTTATTTTTTACTTGATATTTAATTTTACTTGCAGTAGGTACCTATAGAAAATGTTTAAGTACCTACTTATATCAATTTCTACTAGTCATAACATTAAGCTATTGAAGTTGTACTTGATTCATTATCAACATACAAAGGTAATTATATGTATAAACTTGCATTATTATTATCCGATTATTAAATCTGGTGGGTTCTATTGTGTTTGTTATAATATTGTTTTTTCTTTAAATAGGTGGCTTAACATAAGGTGGCTTGTTATACATATAATACAAATTAAGTTCCATATCTAGCATACTCTGTAATAGTTTAGTTATTATCAATTTGGCGATTGTGAAGTAATCGATTGTAATTGTTGCTTGAGTTTGTAATGTTACTATCACATTTTTATTTGTGTGAATCTGTAAATGGTTTGCTGTTTCACATTTTCAGTGTTATACTTTTTATAGAACTGTCGATTCACTTGTGAATATAAAATAAATAAATAAAATTAATTGTTTTTAAATTATTTTTGGTAAATATATACTACCTACCTACTAACTTTTTATGTATGACAATTTTCTATAAGTAAGTATATTGTTCCAATTTCTTAGGAGATTCTGGATACCTTCAAAAAGCATGGTTATTCATAATAACACCAATATTTAATGCTGCATCAGGCTCACAATAAAGAAGGGATGTGTACCACATGTCGTATCCAACAATGAAACTGCATTAAACATGGCTTAAAGTTGTACTTGATTCATTATCAACATACTAGGGTAATTATATAAAATTTATTGTTTTAAAATTATTTTTTGGTAAACATATAAATAATCCTATGTTTTATTTCGAAACATTATCAACCAACTCATAATGAATGGCAGTGAAGTAAATAATGTAAAATAAATAAATATTTTAACTTGTCGCGTAGAGACCACGATCATGTCATTGTGTCTGTGAAGGCGTATATTTAATAAATGATTTGACTTTTAATTTCAATTATTTTCGGTACCTACCGCTATAAATAAGTAACAATGAAGCAATCCTATATTAAGGCGATGTTGTCTTCATCGTCATCCAATGAACGTCCTGAACGTGAACATGAACGACAGCACTAAGGCAGACTGGGCTATAACAGGCTTAAGCCCTGAGCCAATACAACCGCAGTGTGCTTTACGTGCCTTCCGAAGCACGGAGGAGCTCGAGACGCTTTTTAGTTGGTTACCCATCCTTTAGCTCGGTAATGTGAAAGTTGCGTAACTAACTGGCAAGATCACAAACCGGTGCGGCGCGGGCGGGGACTTTTTGCATTAGTTAAACCTCTAGCATTACCTTTCAAGTAACAGTAAGTACATTGCTTCGCTAGTTTGCATATTTTAAAATTAGTTTTAATTTAACTAGCAAAACCATGTACTTGGAATGTTTTTTATTTTATTTTATTTAGGACAATAATCAATTAGAAAAGTAATGTGATAGGTGTTGTAGTTAGACAACTAAACCCGAAAGCCTTAGCCGCTACGCCATAGAGTTACTTTAGGCGATGTACTCATACAAGATGCAAACGTTTTAATCACTACCTAGTGGGTACTCGCATCTAAGATCAAACTGTTTAAATGTTCGCGCGGTTTGTAACATTTAGTGTTATCACTTATTTCATTACAGACGGACGTCAAGTTGTTAATATTTGAGAAATTCTTGGCAGCAAGCGTTTGCTTGTGGTCTTCAGTCTTAATTTATTTATATTATAAGCTGAAAAATGGGTTTGGTCTCATATCAATATCATATTATGGTAGGTAAGTCACTCGTCATCATTATAAGTACCTACTTATTTACAAACGTGCTTGCCTGGCGAACTTCCGGCGAAAAAAGCGATTGATTCATTTTTCAAATTGTCTCAAGGAGTCTACCCGAATTTCTTAGTAAAGTGACATTCAATTCACTAAAACTCAAAAGGATCGGTGTGGTTACTACCTATTTATTAATCTTACATAAGGGTTACATTATCATCAAACAAAAAAATACTAAGACAAGCCTGTATGTTCTATATCCCTTAGCTTATCGATATCGATGTAGCCTAGCGAATTTGATGAGCGATTTTGAAGCTGTCACCGGTCGAGCGTTTGCCAGTTGACTAGGCCCTCAGAATAACTAAAAGTACTACGTCTTAGATAAATGATTGGCCTCGCTGCGCTCGTCTAGATACCGCGCTACCTATAGACCACAGCTCCGTAAATGCGGCTACTCATTATTGTAGTGTGTTTATGACAATATGCAAGGATGATAGTGTGCGTGAAAAAATTGTTGCCAGCTGCTCAACTGTTACCCGAGTTAATAGGAAAAATATTTTTGCTGTGATGTATTAGTAAGTGGCTGGTTATAAATATAGTTTAGAAATTATTTAAAAATAAACAATTTTAAGCGAATATTAGACAATATTGCGACAGACAAAAATTCCAAAAATGATTCTAATGTTCACATATCCTTCATCCCATTGATATTATTTTCGCAAATATTTTCAATGTAAGTACAGACACGAAAAGTTTACATTTCGGGAAAATAGGTCAATATTTAAAAAAATAGCTTTTCCATACTTGAGTCAATCAGCTGATTGCGCATTTTTTATAGGGATAAATAACAAATTTTCGACCCATGTTCCTTATGGAAAGTTGTTCAGTTGCATCGGTAGAATCCCCTTGATATAGTGTCAGCTAACATTTTTACACCTTATTATAGATCACAAATTTTAGTAAACATGAAATAACATAGAACTATGTTAAGTATATAGTAACTTTGAAAGACAAATGAAATAGGTTACCTATATAATAAAAGACAATAACAATAAATTCACATAATAAAAATCTCAACCAAGGGGACTTTATTATTGTATGAGCGGTAACACTGAGTGGCGTTTATTGTTGATATTATTTTATGATGAAATTTCAAAATTATACTATACTTACTGATGGTATGTGATCCCAGTGTCCTTCTTATTTTTAGAAGTATTCTTTTACACATTTTTATACAAGCTGCAACTGGCATTTTAGTTCGAATTAAGCCCAAAATTGAATAAAACATTCGGTACGTACACTTCACCCACCACAGCTGTCAGTGTGACTGGCTCGGGTACGCCGATTTCGGCGTAGTATTTGTTGCCGCATTTAACAAGTACGACGGAGGTATCTATTCGAGCGCAGCGGGACCAATCATTAACCAACAAAATAATATTAAATCAACATTATTTAATCAAAGATTAAATCTTACAATAATTACGCGCGCCCAGAAGTGGTTCGCAAAGTCAGCAAAACATGTACAATGGTGAGAGAGACAGTACAATATGTCAAACTTTATAATATTTAGATGCACAATAGGTGATAGTGTTAATGTCATTAAGCGTTCGGCTTGCGATCTTGCTTGCTAAGCAACTCTCTCAATGCCGGGTCGCTGGATGGGTGACCAAATCAAAAACATCTCGAGCTCCTCCTTGCTCCAGAAGGCACGTTAAGCCGTTGGTGCCGGTTGTTGTCGTAAGATGACAGTCATTAAAACTCACCAAACCGCATTGGGCCAGCGTGGTGGGTTGTGACCCAATATCCCCACGTGCTATTGTCCACGTGGGAGGCCTGAGCCCAGCAGTGGGACGTTTATAGGCTGATGATGATGATGAAGGAAAGACGTGGATTGGTAGTTTTCTACTGATGAGCCACCACCTCACACCTCTGTCATCTTTATTGAAGTAATAAATTATATAAAAAGTAAAGAGCTTCACATTTGTCTGAAGTTTAGCCTCATTTCTGAGGCTGGTAAAGCTAACTAAATAAACAAACAGCTTGTTTTTCGCGAGCTGCTGTTGGCGAGTTGGCAAGTGGCCGGCATTAGGCATTCAGACTATTTCAGAATGCCTCTGCCGCATTCATTTTCGTGCGCTTTCCTAAATGTATTAACGAACTGCGGATAAGGAGGACTTAAGGCCTACATTTCTTTGTGTTTGTGCACTTCGTACAACGAAAATCACCAGATGTTAAACCATGAGTCGCAGATGCGTTGTTGGCCTTGAGTAAGGAATAGGAATTGTGTAACAGGAGGGGGAAATAGGGGCCTCAACATATATAACAGCAACAGGGTGCGTATTATTTTATATAATTACAAATGACCAAATTTCAATGAAAATAACGTTCATTGGGTATAACTTTTACTTGTTCTAAATACACTTCCCTCAACATTACGTATATTACTCATTTTATATAATACAACTTTTTCTATAAAGCTATATTGATAAAGTAATCATATTGTATAACTTCACTTGATATAATTTTTACTTATAAATAAAAATAGCTTTGTGATTCCGATTACGCTGGAGACCTGAAAACTAGACGCAATACCACGGGCTACTTAATAATGCTGGATCAAGGACCAGTAGCGTGGTGCTCACGAAGACAACCCATAGTCGCACTGTCTTCTACAGAGGCAGAAGTCATTGCGGCAGCCGACTGTTGTAAAGAAGCTATGTTCTTAAAATCCATGCTTCTTGGTCTCAACATTAAAATACCGATCTCATTCAAAATTGATAACCAGAGCGCGATTCACTTTAACAAGCGGTCGAAGCACATCGACGTGCGCTACCATTATATTCATGAGATCTATAGTAACTGCAGCTTTGTTATAGAATATTGTTCGACTGAAAATCAAACAGCGGACATTTTAACGAAGGCTTTAGGTAAGATTAAATTCCTTAAGCACAAGCAGGTTCTTATATGTTAGAGTTATAGTAATTTTGTCTTTATTTATAATGAACTGAAAATAAGCTAAAATTAGGAGAGGGTGTTGAAACCTGCATGCTGGCTCTGTATTAAAAAAGTAAATGTGTCAAGTTCGTCTCAATAAAGCAATGTTTCTATAAACTGTGTTTTGATATTGCTCTGCAAGTAAAATGTGGATTATAACGATTCACAGCTAGAATAAGGCATCGCAACAGGTTATCTTTCGTTTAATGGTTTTTAAAACTTCACGGATCGGCATTAAGCCTGTCATGGTGGCCTATGGCTCGATCTGCCCAAATGCCGTTTTACAAGAGGCCTTAGCCCAGTGGAACATAATATGTTCGTAGTTCGTATTGATAATGATGTAAAGTAAATTAGGTACAGCCGGGTCACGTGTAGACTTTCAAGGGTAAACCTACAGACTTGAGTGACTTTTACGACAAAAAGTTAAGTCATTTTTTTGTCTGAACGACCTCCGTGGTAGAGTGGTTAGCACGCCGGGTCTGGCGTCGCGCCATCTCTGAGATCCCGGGTTCAATTTCCGTTCGGGACAATTTAGAGAAAACTGTTTTTTTTATTGATTTCGGGTTTTGGGGGTTTGTTCTATGTTTATGTATATTTATCCGTTAACTTACCATATTAACGAGTTTCAAAAGAATACTCATCTTGTTCTAGATAATTGGTGTGAGCGTAAACAAATTTAATAATTAATAATTAATTAGTAATGAAATAGGAATAAGGAATGGACTATGCGTAAATAGGATTTTCGTCTTAAGATGGTTTACACATTTCGCTTTCCTTCGATCTTATCGTCACTTACCATCAAAGTGAGATGAGGCCAAGCTTTCCTGATAGCAAAAAAGGCGTTACGAAGAAATACTGGCATGGAAGCCATCTTTAATTAAGGGTATCATTTATGCTATCGCCAATTTAATTAGTTTTGTGTTTCTTAAATAATAGGGTTTGCCCGCAAAATAGTAGATTTATCACCAAAATGTAGCTACCAAACAATATAAAATCAATTCCACAATAAATCACCTAAAATCATGGAGATATAGGGTCTATTACCTAATAAAGCTTTTTTTATGTATTATAATAGGTTTGTCCTATTATGTATTTAAGCAAACTAATTTAAAGAGATCACCAATAAATCATATAATGTCACTAGAAAATTTCATAAAGTTCCAAAAAAAATTTAGGGTTGTCGTCATCATCGTTTTAACCAAAAGAGTCTAACTGGACATATGCCTCCCCCAAAGATCTGAATTTCCATAGGTAGTATAATTATATTTAAATAAAATTTCTAGCGGAATAGTAAATAAAACACTTAATTAAAGTCAAAATTTATTGTTAAAAATAATAATAACTTAATAATCAGCGCTGGTTTGGGTTTTGAAGGGCGCCCCCTTTTTCTTTTCTGGCCGATAAGCACATATTTTGCTTCTGGTGGGGGGTTGGCCAGCTTTGAGCTTATGGCTAATCCGATAATAATATGTTTACACATATAATTTTTGTAAAACGCAGGGCAGTTGCATTTGTCATGCATCCAATCAATATTGTTAAAAAATTAACTAAAACAACAAATTATCCACAACGATACTAAAATGCACCCTCAACAATGACCGTGGAATCGACGCGAATAAAGTAAGCTTGCATCTCGCTGCCCGCACCGCACATCGTATGATCGTACCTACCTACGCTACGACCCATATCGTTGAGGCCGGATTGGTAAATTTTTAAAAGCGCGCCAATTTGTCTCCGCCTCTTTGAACCTATTTTCATTAAAATTATAAATTGATGTATTAAATTGGTAACGAATACTATTATTTTAATAACTGAACGAAATAAAATGTAACTACTGTATTGGTGACAAAATAACAAATAAAAAGGAGTCGCAGTCAGGGATCAATAATCGATTTATTTGGTGACAGATCTACCATTCTGAGCACAAAGCTATTATTTAAGTAATAAAACTATTATTATAAGAACGAAGTTTATATTCACCTAACGCATTACAACGTTTTTGGTAATCCATCTCTTATTTTACACATATATTAACATTAATTTGATAATTCATACCTGGGAACACTTTTTGTTCATCTGAGAACGAAAATATTTCGTGGTGATAGATCTATTTATTAGGTGATACAACTTGATGACAAATATAAATTTTGGTGACAAGAAATATAGTCCCCTTTAATTAACTCCACCAATGGCGTTACCCTAAAAATTTTAGTATAGCGTCCGCTTATGTTTCATAAAACACCGGAAAATCCACAGCGAAGTAGTTTGATAAATACACAATGAGAACTGTCTGCCAACTGCGAACTGTTCGGAATTAATTCGGTATATGATTCAAACAGTAAAAGCATTATGAATTGTTGGCATCCCAACACAGTTCACTGTCATAGTCTACATAATTATACATAATTATCACGACTATTATCCCCCAAGGGGTAGTCAGAGACTATAGTCAATGAGGGCAGCAAAAGCAGTCCTCTACCATAGTCTACTTTTCACCAATCGACTGCACATGTGCTCAGCGTGGTAAACCCATCGTCACTTAATGCTGTTGGATGTATGTGCAGTCTTTCGTCCGTTAGTCCCCTTTTCGACACCCAGCGGAAGAGGGGTTGGTAGTTCTTTTAGTGAGCCCCTAATACTACACAGATTCTTAATCTAAGGTGTTATAGATTTTATCTAGGTTCTTTGTGAAGGAGGATGAGTTCGATTCGATTCGCAAGTGGTGCGATTGTAGAAAGTAGGAATTATTAGCTCTTAGAATGAAATAGAAAAACATTATGAAATATTTTTGTCTCTTTCCATTTATATCGGTATAGCAAAGTCTACTACAAAAAACATAGAAAGTTACTAACAACATCATAAAACAAACAAAGCCTTACTTTTTCTCGGACACACTTATCTGACTTTTTCCTTTAACATCGTATGATTTTTATGACACTACTCCAGTTTTCTTTAACAGATAAATAGCGAAATGTCGATAAAATTACTACCTCACTTGAACCTAAGGTAGGTACTTAGTTATTTTTTTAACGTTTCAATAGTATTAATATTGAACATTAAGTATTACGTTCCTATTTCATGTTTGACAGCCAAAAACGTGTAAAAAAGAGAGAGCTACGAATCGATCAGAATAACAGTAATACTTTTATTGGGTTATAATCTGATTCTATTTTTTGTTCTTGCTGACTGTAATCTGTTATGTGTTGTAATAAATAGATACAAGGAAATACAAATAAAACTCAAATGGGAGACACTATTCCATCAAACTCTTGGCAGACATGTGTATTCTTCTTATCGAACACTTCGGTCCTCATCATCAGCCTGCCGTATTCCACTTCAGCGAAACAGAGGTGTCCAAATGTGTTGACATTCATATGCGAAAAGTGATAAACACCCTGGAAATAAAAAATGTATTTCATTAAGGCTTTGTTCACATAGACAATTAGACACACAAGAGCACTTATTTATTGTAGTTTTTAGATTTATGGTGGAATCAGTTTAACCTCTCGGTCTTGGCAACGAAATGTAAAACGGAAATGGAAAAAAATGATTAAAAAATTTTACGTTAAATTTTGCGTTGAACGATGCATAAAATGTACCACAGAACCGAAATAATCGACCTTGTTCATACTAAAGTAGTCTCAAAGTGTATCAGAACACGGTACAAAGTCAAGTGGTGAGCGCGGCCAGCGCGGCCATATGGCCGCTTGGGGTCTGACGGAATAGTGTTTTTAGGTGCGGCCAAATATGGGCGCTTGGGGCTTGAGGGGTTAGTAGATTGATGTGAAAATATGTATGTCCTCTTGTCAAACAGCTACTTACATCTCAGAGTACAAGGAGTGGCTGAAAAACAACGTTGGTTAATGTCCAGGCCTCGACTAACTTACGCTGAACCGTTTCGTTTTGTCTTTTTTTAATAAGTTTATTTTTATTTTTATAGGTTATTTAAAGTATTAATTGCACTATTTGTTCATACTGTTGATTGTTCTTATCTTTTATTTAAAAAATGTAGAAAGACAATAAATATATTTCTATTGTATTCTATTCTATATTAAAACTAGATAACACAATCCCATACTAAATCGTAGCGGAATAGTGCCAAACTGGCAAATTCGTACGTGACATTCCTATGGTCTGCGGGCGACGGGGGCGGAGGGTGCGGGTGACATTTGCCATAGAAGGAGTCCAAATAAGACTCGTATAGTTGTCCTATTTTTTCAAATGGCCATAAACATTGAAAGAAAAGAGACAAAATAAGTTGCCAAGAACGTCCAATGTCTAGCGAAAATAATAAAATCACAGATCGTGCTCTACACGACTTGAAAGGGCATTGAAAATGAACCTAGCTATTATAGATTATTTACGAAAAAAAAATTTATTTTTATTTTCAAAAAAATTATCAACTTTTCCAAAATTTGTTTATACTATCCTAAAGCTCTTAATTTTTCGCGTCTATTAAGTATTAATAAATCTTCGTATCTCAAAGCTGCGAAGTTCCACAGGGTTATGACGCCCGAGTAATATCGCACGGTGACGCTCCACGCGCCGCTAAGGGGGAGCATACCGCCCCCCCTATCACTCCCACAAAATGTTCCCCATCTCAATATCTCTGGGCGTCTCTCTCAGTTTTTCGATGTTCGACCTCGATCACGAGATATCGAAGATATTCCGAGGAAAGGTGTTAAAAAATTAAGGTTTTTATTTGTTTTTTTTCAATTTACGAAAAAAGTTTTCGACTTTTACAAAAAATTGTTCACCATCTGAAAGCCATTTAAATTCTGCGTCTTTTGAGTTCTCATACGTCTTCATGGCTCTAAACCACTATATCGGAACCACTAAGTCGGAGAGTTTTTTCTATGTTTATGTATAAATATACAACGGAATAAATAACTTCTCTTCAAATCAAAATCTTACCATATTAACGAGTTTCAAAAGAATACTCATCTTGGTATAGATAATTGGTGTGAGCGTAAACCAATTTTATTTTATTTAATATTCATCTTGATCCATTTTTTAGCATCTCAGTGGTGGTGTTTGAGTCGGGTATCAAGAGCGAAAATCTTGATACTCGATCTATGCATGGGTAACCGATTTAAAAACATCTTTACTCTCTTGACAGGAGGGTAGTTCGAGGACCTCGAACTGAACACACGCATAATCAAGTCGTGCCAATTATTAAATAAAAAAGTGTATTTTAACTTTACGTATCATAATATAACGCATATCATTCGAAAGTACAAGTTGCTGGAAAATCGATGGTGATATTGCTTTTGAAAACAACATGTGCTAAATTGGCGGAAATACAGGTCAAAACCAGGAACTGGCGGTACGTGTTACATTATAAATCATCACAAGTGAACTTTCTACCCGTTTAGTACAGACAAAGTGCAAAGTAACCATAAAAAACTGTTACCTACTTATGGTTATTGCAGCCAGTAGTTAAATACGGCTGCTAATTTGAGCGTAACCGATGAGAGCTTCTTGGTGCAGTGGCGCATAGTGTGGAAAGAATTCTTATATACTTTCAATCAAACGCGGTTCGAACCCAAGACACCCGAACTTTACCTAAAGCGGTTTTAAGAATACATTTTGTGTTTGATTTTAATTTATTTTTATTTTTTTTAATTGCTAATTTTTTTTTTTTTTAATTAAAAATATTTTTTTCTTCATTTATTAACACTGAAAAATTAGAACTCGCTTTGAAGAATGTCTGACAAGAACGTTACTTGTGCTGGGTGTTCGCAGCCGATAAGCGACAGACTGTTTTTATGCTGCAGTTTATGTAAACAATATTATGATATATTGTGTGCCACAGAAAGTCATTTTTATAATACTGGTGAACACAGGCGGATATGGACATGTCCCCTCTGCGTGGCTAAGCAACCCAAGAGCGATAACGCTAACACACCGGTGCGAGCTACTACCGAAGCCGTCACTCTTCGCAGGGGAGCGAGAATCCTGGACAGCCCCTCAGACCAAATGGATATTTCGGTACTAGATGCTCACAACACAGCACTGAGTTTTACTGCTCATGATAACATCTTAGATAAGTCGGATCAACTCATGACTGAATTGTGATTGTTCCGAGAGGAAATGGCTGCAACAAGGGTCCAAATGGAGAGACTAAATGACAACATGTCAAGGCTCACTACCAGACTGGAAGCTTGCGAATATCGGGTTAACCAACTC
Source organism: Scoparia ambigualis (assembly GCA_963921215.1). Taxonomy (NCBI): domain Eukaryota; kingdom Metazoa; phylum Arthropoda; class Insecta; order Lepidoptera; family Crambidae; genus Scoparia; species Scoparia ambigualis. The sequence continues at coordinate 25,847,995 of OY992519.1, read as the reverse complement.
GATGAACGCATGGGAGCTTTGGAGAACCGTGTCGAGGGACAGATGTTGGAAAGCGATGCAGATGGATCTCTATTGGCCACTATCGAACAACTAAAGTCTGATCTGAGCAAGCGCGACCAGGAGGTGCTCATAAACGATATTGAGATGTCCGGTATCCCGGAGCAGAAAGGGGAAAATGTGACGCACATAGTATTGACGCTGGCGAAGAAACTGGACGTCGACCACAAGGAGCAAGACATTGTGAGCGCTACTTGTGTGGGGCGGCCTAAAGAAGCAATAAATGTGTCAACCCGGCCACGGCTCGTTGTGGTGAGGTTTACACGGCGAAAAAACGGCACGGGTTTATATGGCCCTCCATGCCGCTTTTATGTCAACGAGCGACTAACACGGGCGCACAGAATGGTATTTCGCCGCGCCCGCGAGCTGGCGGCACAACGCAACTGGCGATATGTCTGGACTAAAGATGGTCGAGTCTATGCACGCCAGCATCAGAATGGTGATTCCCCACGCTACCGTCTGCGAACGGAAGCTGATATACTGCGTGTTTTTGGACCTGCTACAGTTGGTTCTCGTGAATATCCAAATATTAATATCAGAGTCGAATAACTTGTGTATTTATAACTATGACTGCTTGCATTCGCTTCTTGTAACAATTATTGTTATTATTAATTTGAAACCGATTCTTCGTAACTTTTGCTGTTTCTACTTTATCTCTAAGCAATGTTTTAATACTGAAATTATTATTATGTGTTTTTTAATTAATATTTTTCAATTGATTCTTTGCCGTTTTGGTAGTTTGTTGTTTAATTCTGAGCAATGTGTTGTAACTGAAATATGTAATGATAGATGTCCAGTAATGGTTGATTTTAAACTGTATATGAACGTGTTGTGTTACTCGCAATTAATTTGTTTAGCATACAATGTAATTAAAGATGGGTAACAAAAAGGCCTCATGACTTTCAAAGCCTGCATACAATCTATTAACCTACACTTTGTCGCACTTGTATTTTTATTCGTTTTTAAAATATTTATTAATAGAAGAGAAAAGTAATAAGAAAAATAAGTATTTGAAATTGGGGCTACTAAATGCGAGATCTTTAAATGCAGGGCAGGATGAATTGATCGCTACGGTTATAAAACACCCTCCCGACATTTTAGCGGTAAATGAAACATGGTTAAGGGAAGGGCAGGAAGTGCTTGCACCAAGGATACCAAACTATAAATTTATACATAGACCTAGAAAAGATAGACGAGGTGGAGGAGTAGGTTTTTATATAAAACAAGAAAGTTCGCAAACAACAACATCCAAACTCCAACTTGGAACAAATTTGGCTTGAAGTGAAGCTCCCTGGATCCACCATGGCGGTTGGCACCGCATATAGACCAGAAAGTGTGGAACCACATGTAGGATATGACGCCTTGAGCGAATCTTTGAGTTGTTTCTCCGCTTGTGATTATACATGTATCATGGGAGATCTAAACATCAATTTGTGGAATACCGAAACGTCACGGTCTAGAGATTTTTTTTTTTTCTATTCTGCGACCAGCACAACTTACAACAGATGGTATATGAACCAGCTAGAGTGACTGACAAAACAGAAACACTTATTGATGTCGTAATGACTGACGCTCCAACTAGTTGAATTCAATATCAGAAAACCGAAACCCATAATAAATAAATAAAATAATAAATAAATAAATAAAATAAAAATAAAAATAATAAAATTTTAATTGTCAAGATCGTTGTTGGATATTGATTCCGAACTTTTAAGAAAGGACTTAGAAACTGTTGATTGGGAGAATGTTGTCAATATAGTTGATGTAAAAGTTATGGTGCAGACCTTTAATGATAATATCATAGCTTTGTTCGACAAACATGCTCCGGTGCAGAAAAAAATAATTAGGTCGGAATCCAAACCTTGGGTTACAGATGTGGTGAAGTATATGATGGAGCTGCGAGATGAAGCACTCTCTGTAGCACAAAAGAAAAAAGAGATGGTTCCAAAGAATATTATCGTAGTCTTAGAAATCTTGTTACTGCTACCATTGAAAGGGAAAAGACGGCCTACTTCAATTACTACATCAACAGTAACTTGAAAAGCCCTCAGAAACTGTGGAAACAAATAAGAAAGACTACTGCAATCCTCGACTCTAATCTATGCTCAATCCCAGACCATCTTACTGATCCTAACAAAATTAATACTCATTTTTTGACGCTGCCAGGTAGTGGAGACGTAGACAAGAATGTGATGCAATACTTCAGAGAGAATTTGCATAACTGTAATAACAGTTTTAATTTAAAGCCCGTAGCTGAGGAAGAAGTTATCAGAGTCATAAAAAACATTAAAACTAAAGCTATAGGGTCTGATGAAATAAGCATTGACATGATATTTTTAACATCTGATGTTACTGTACCTATAATTACTAAAATCGTTAACAGATCAATTGAAACTAATGTATTCCCCTTCCCTGTTGGAAAAAAGCTCTAGTACGTCCTTTGCCAAAAGCCAATACGATTAAAGATCTTAAAGATCTTCGGCCGATTTCCATACTACCAGTTTTATCTAAAGTTTTGGAAAAAGTTGTCTTGGATCAAATGCAAAATTACTTACACACAATAGACATAATACCGAAATTGCAGTCTGGATTCCGTAAAGGTCATGGCACAGAAACTGCTCTACTTAAAGTCACAGATGACCTTACAGAAGCTTCGGACAGTGGGCAAAGCAGTGTTATGGTTCTTCTTGACTACTCTAGGGCGTTCGACTGTTTACACCAGGAGTTACTTATCAATAAATTGCACCACTATGGGTTCTCTGAAGATACTCTGCAATGGTTTAAGTCATTTCTAACGGATAGAGAACAAGTGGTTGTAGTTGAGGCTCCTGACGGTGAGAAAAAGATTTCCACAGTTCAGAAACTACAGCGAGGTGTTTTTTTTTTATTTTTTATACTAAGCCCGGCAAATGACTCCACTCCACCTGATGTTAAGTGGAAATGAAGTCCAGGCGCGAGGACAACTGGTGCAGCGTAAGAGACGTAGCATCAGTCACCCTCACTCTGCCGGCCCACAAAGTGCTTCTTCACGCCTCGTTTGAAGGACCCTATGTCATAGGTAGGAGGGAATACGTGTGCTGGTAGACTATTCCATCTTTTGGAAGTGCGGCAAAGAAACGAGTCACCAAATTTCTTTGTGCGTGATGGAATGTTAGAAACTGTAAATTGGTGACTCCGGAGAGCAGCACGCGTACTCCTATGGAGGAAGGGAGAAGGAGGGATGAGGTCAAAGAGTTCTTCAGAGCATTCGCCATGGTATAAACGGTAAAAGACGCTGAGTGACGCAATATCTCTACGCAATTGCAAAGGCTCGAGAGTTTTAGTGACCTCCGCATTGCCGATAATGCGCACAGCGCAGCGCTGCAATCTGTCCAAGGCATCGAGAAGATACTTTGCGGAGCCGTCCCAAAGGTAAAAGACGCTGAGTGACGCAATATCTCTACGCAATTGCAAAGGCTCGAGAGTTTTAGTGACCTCCGCATTGCCGATAATGCGCACAGCGCAGCGCTGCAATCTGTCCAAGGCATCGAGAAGATACTTTGCGGAGCCGTCCCAAACGTGAGAGAGAGCAATACTCCACGCAAGACCGCACCTGTGTCTTGTATAATAGACACAACTGATCAGGCGTGAAGAATCGCCGCACCCTGTTCAGGACACCGAGTTTACGTGAGACATTTTTAATTACGGTTTCGATGTAATCCTTTTGGTTCAGATCGCAGCGGATATTCATACCGAGCATGTTAATACTGCTCTGCAGGCCTAGAGATGTACCCTGAAGAGAGGGAAGGGGAAGGAATGGCGACTTTTTCGCTGTGAACGCGCACACCTGTGTTTTCTTGGCATTGAACTCCACCAGATTATCGGAGCCCCATTTAGAAATGAGGTCCAACACCCGATCGAGCTCAATGACAAGATTTGCTCGCTTCATTTCGGTGTCTACCCGCCCAGCCGTTGGGTGACCGTTATATCCCCCATGCACTGTGCATAGCAATGAATGTTTCCAAGAGGAAGCATGTCATTGATATGCAGAAGGAACAGCGTGGGGGATAGAACGGAGCCCTGAGGAACACCAGCGTTCACTGACATGAACCGCGAAGCGCATCCATCCGAAAGGACACGGATTCTACGCTCATGCAGGAAGCTAGCAATCCAGGTACAGAACTGAGCGGGCAAACCGTATGCCGGGAGCTTGGAGAGAAGAGCTTTGTGCCAGACCCGATCAAAAGCCTTGGCTATGTCAAGGCTAACTGCCAGTGACTCGCCACGCTTGTCTATAGCCTCACCCCAGAGATGTGTGACGTACGCTAGAAGATCACCCGTTGACCGTTTCGGCCGAAACCCATATTGACGATCGTGAATTAGGGAGTGATCTTCTAGGTATCGAATAAGCTGTTTGTTCAATATTCGTTCTAGGATCTTACACAACACTGAAGTTACGGCTATAGGGCGGTAATTAGACGGATCTGACCGATCTCCTTTTTTAGGGATAGGTTGCACATTAGCTTCTCTCCAAGATTCCGGCACACAACCCGAAGAGAGCGAGAGACGGTACAGACGCGTTAACACAGGGGACAACTCTGCTGCACACATTTTCAGGATTATTGCTGGGATGCCATCAGGACCGTTAGCTTTCCGGACATCGATTGACTGCAGCTCCGCACGGACATCACACTGCCTGATTTTAATATCAGACATTGTGTGGCCACAGTGAGGAATTGAGGGTGGCTGTGCATTACAGTCATCGATCCGGGAGTTAGCCGCAAAGAGTTTGGCCAGGAGATCGACCTTTTCCTGCGGCTTGTGAGCTAAACTTCCGTCAGGGCATCTCAGTGGTGGCAGCGAGGGTTGGCAGAAGTTGGATTGCACGGCTTTGGCCAGACGCCAGTAGCTACGGCTGCCCGTAGGATGCGTCAGGAGTTCTTGGCCTACTCGTGCAACGCGCTGGGCATCCGCTCTAATGTAGGCCCTCTTACACGACTTGGTGGCATTATTATAGGCTGCTTTTAGCGAGCGAGTTTCGGGATCCCCATGAGCTTTACCTCTGATCCAAGCGCGGTATGCCGTCTGTTTGCTCTCAAAAGCGCTGGCACACTCGCGATTGAACCAGCGGTTGCGTCTGCCTTTGCTGATGACATAGGAGTGTGGAATATAGTATTCCATTCCTAATACTATCTCATCAGCAACGGCAGTGGCGCTAGCGGTCGGGTCCTTCCCACTAAAGCAGCGCTGCCCCCAAGGGACGGATGCAAAATACTCCCGCATACCGTCCCAGTCTGCCGACGCGTAGTGCCAAATCCGGCGTTTCGAAACCGCTGTTGGCGGGCGCGATGGCAAGGGCACTGTGCTGGATATCAAGCAGTGATCCGAGGAACCTAAAGGAGCTTGAATCTCCACCCGGTATCCAACTGGGCGACTCGTCAGCAGAAGGTCGAGTAAGGAGGGCGCATGGCCAACTATGTCTGGGATCCTGGTGGGCTGGTTCACCAGTTGCGTCAGGTCATGCGTGAGAGCGAATGCGTGGGCAGTTCTACCAGCATGGTCTGTTTTGGAGGAACCTAACCACAACTCATGGTGGGCGTTAAAGTCCCCCAAAAACACCAATTCCGCCGATGGAAACCGCTCCTGCGCATCATCTGCTACCCGACTAAGATGTTCAATTAGTCGAGTTGTCTCCATGTCGCCGTTATGGGATCGGTAGACGCAGACGTAGACACGGCAATGAGAGCCTAAGTCGACGTGTACCACTAGGAGGGAGAAGGAAGGGTCCTCCAGACAGCGCAGACGGCGACAGCAAACATCCGCCCGAACGAATAAGCAAACTCCGGCTTTGGCTTTGAAGGATTCTTTAAGCACAAAGCCGGGATAGTTCAGGTAGGTGGTGTCAGCTGGGCGGATTATTTGCGTCTCCGTCAGGAACAACATTGCTGGCCGTGCCGTCTCAAGATGGTGGTGGATGGCATTGAGGTTTGCATGGAGTCCGCGGATGTTAGCGAACTCCACCTCAAACGGTAAGGTTGTGGTGGGGGTGTGCACCGCTGTATTACCAGTTTTGTTGTTAGGCGCTGTCATTTTAGGAGTGGAAAGAGAGAGGCGTGAATCGAGAAAATGATGCCGCGATGCGAATGGTCAAAGTGTGGTGGCCTGTTTCCCCAGGAATTTGCCCACAGACGAGTATTATTAACCTGCCGAACGGAAGGGCCCCCGAACCCCCCCCGGAATGGCCGCCGGGACCCCACCTTCCGGTCACCAACCGGCACGACGGACCACCCCGAGATTATGCGTGGCATGATGAGGCAGCCTCACGAGCTGGTTAGGCTCGCTTGGGCCCCTGTACTGTGCCACGGGCGGCCAGCGGGACAACCGTTTTTACGGGTCTCCCTGGTCGGCAGGTTAACAAAGTCCTCCTGGCACTGGTTTGACGGAAGCCTCCACAGACCAAATACATCGCAGCATCATCCTCTCGAGCTCTGGTTATACGCTGGCTGATCCCGAAACGCGACCGACAAGCAGTCACTTGTCGGGTTTTACACCATGCGTACGGTGGTCACCAACCAGACGGGTCAAGCCCTACCACCAGTGGAGCAGATCATCGCTCGAAAGAGTCCGTTAGTCGCTTCTTACGACACCCACCGGACGGAGAGAGGGGCGGCGATGGTATTCTTTCTCCGTCACCGCACGGATGAAGGTGTGCCGCAGGGTTCAATTTTAAGTCCAATTCTGTTCTCAATATTTACGTCTGACCTCCCAAGACATATACAAGCGTGTAAATATCATCTTTATGCTGACGATACACAAATATATTATTCTTTTTACAACACAGACGTACAAGAAGCCATTATAAAATTTAATAGCGACTTACATCGCATTTGGGAATGGTCTCAACAGAATTCATTATCATTGAACCCTGACAAGTCCAAAATGCTTATTTTGGGAACAAAAAACCAAATCAAAGGAGTTGTCGATTGTGGCATAACTATAAAAATAAATAACACGGTCGTGGAGAATGTTACAGATATACGTAATCTAGGCATAATATTGGACGAAGAGCAAAAATACTCCCAACACATTAACAGCAAAATTAAAGGAGCTTTCTTCAAATTAAAAGCGCTTTACAAAATTAGGCCCTAGATTAAAGAGCAGTTACGGGTACAGTTGGTTGACCTACTTGTGTTGTCTCCATTTAACTACTGCAGTACCGTCTACGGACCCAGGCTGAACGCTATTTCAGAGAGAGCTGTACAACGGGTGCAAAACTCTTGTGTCCGGTTCTGTTTTACAATACCGAAACGTGAGCACATAACTCCGTATTTAAATAAGTATAAAATACTTAATATGAATGCTCGACGACAGCTACAGTATGCAAGCTTGGTTCAAAAAGTCGTATGGAACAAGGATCCAATATACTTGTTTGAAAAATTAACTTTCAGTAAGGACACTTGCAAAAGGAATCTGCGTTCTACCACTCAAAATCAGCTTATATTTAATTAGCTTATATCCCAGCTCATAAAACAGCACGATATAGAGGATGTTTTAGGTTTAACGCGGCAAAAATATGGAACGATCTCCCCCCGCCTCTCCGTAAGAAAGTTAGTACATCAACATTTAAAAGGTACTATAAAATGGCTTTACTTAGTAAACAAATTGCCGCGGAAGATTTAAAAAGATCTTACCACAACAACCTAGCCCTAAAAGACTTCTTCTCTTTACCCCTAGCAAATCCAGCGACATGTACGGGATGATATTTTCTTGCAGGATGCGGCACATAGACCTATTGCTGTTGACACACGCGAGCACTTATTTATTGTTGTTTTTTAGATTAATGTAAAATCTGCATAAATTGATGTGGAATTATGTATGTCCTCTTGTCAAACAGCTCAACTGACATCTCAGAGTAGGGAGTGGCTGAAAAACAGCGTTGGTTAAGGTCCAGACCTCAACTAACTTAGGCTGAGCTATTTCCTTTTGTCTTTTTTTAATGAGTTATTTTTATCTTTATAGGTTTTTTTAATGTATTAATTGCACTATTTGTACTGTTGATTGTTCTCATCTTTTATTTAAAAATGTAGAAAGACAATAAATATATTTCTATTCTATTCTATTCTATTCTTTAGCTCCGAAAGCAGGTAAAGCCGTTGGTCCCGGTTGTAGTTGTAAGATGGCAGCCGTTAAAACCCACCAACCCGCTATGGGCTAGCATAGTGGGTTATGGCCCAATCTTTTCAAATGCTTGTTCGGAAGGCCTGTGCCCAGCTGTGGGACGTATATAGGCAGACGATTATAAATGCCACCTACTTACTTTAATCGTGTCGCGTAACGGTGTAGGAATACTACCACCCCCTCTCTTCCCTTGGGTGTCGTAAAAGGCGACTAACGGACTAAAGACTGCACACACATCCAACAGCTTAGAGCGGCAAAGGGGTTACCACCTGTCACTCTGAGCACATGTGCAGTCGCTATTTAGTAAACAGTGGACTATGGCAGAGGACTACTTTTGCGGTCCTCATCATAGTCTCTGACTGACCCTTGTGAGATAATAGTCATGATTCTAATTATGTATGTTTGTACTTACCTTGACCAGTGAACACCTCTGACGGTTGTAGTTGACCTTCATGGCCGCCAGCAGGAACCCGATGACCTGGCGGTTACAGTTCCAGCCGGGCGCGCGCCAGATCAGGTTCCACTGCTCATCCTCCCATATGAACACTTCAACCCTCAACTGTTGGAAATTTAAATATTGGCAGCAACAACACTGGCGGTAATGAAGAGCCGAAGTTCATGCGAAATCAATTTAGGAAACCAGTTTTTTTTTTCTAAATTAACTCGACCGGGAATTAAACCTTGGACCATCTCATCCCCCTTGTGCCCATATCCATCTATTTAAAGATGTAAATTTAAACTTAAATTTTTGACGATTCAAAATGCATATTTTAAACTTACTGAATAAAGAAATTTTGATATTTGATATTTTTTTTTGGACCTCAAAGAGCCGGCGTGTTATCCACTCGACCATGGAGGTTGTCTATACCCAGCAGTAGTGGGTGATTATGGGCTGAAATTATGATGAATCGGACCGTCGGTACAGACGCCAAAACTACAACCTACCACAAAATGTCAAATTTTTTAAATACATTTTTAACTTTGTCACTATGGTGTTTGGATGAATATTTGACAGTTATAGATATTATGTTTGTCTGAGTGATAGAGCCACGCAACTTTGCAGCACGAATTGGGCCAGCACATCCGGCGTAATACGGGTGGTATACGGCTAACGGAATATCTTCATGAAACAATGGCCCTTGTTCCCCCCCCCCCCCCCCCCCCAAATCCCCCTCCACAGTTCCTACTTCTTCCTAAAAGTTCCTACCCCATCCTCAAGGTTGGCAACGCATCTGCGACCACTCTGGTTTTGCGGGTGTCCAGGGGCGATGGCGATTACTTTCCATCTGGTCACCCGCCTGTACGTATGCCTCCATTTCACGTAACGGGTTAATTTTGGACACCCCGTCAAATTTTTTTACGTGATCCTATAGCAGCAAGCAAATAATGAGATATAAAAACGTATTTTTTTTACATTTTTGTCTTAACTTTTCCTTAAAAAAATTAAAATTATTGTCACCTAGCGCGCGGCCTATCGCGGTTATCAAAGTGCATGCGCGTGACCGCTATTATTCACCCCGTGCACCAATGATAGCGCGCCGTCGTTTTGACCGCGAGGGTGACTGCACGCACCTACAACTATAGAATATAAAAAGCAAAAAAAATATAAAAAAAGAAAACATTCATTATTTTTACGTCAAATATTTTTTTACTTTTTTACACCATATTTACTTTTGGCGGGGTTTCCAAAATTAACCCTGTATAAATATTAACAACTTTGTCACTAGGGTGTAAGGACCAATATCGATTGAAGTAATTTGACAGTTTTGGCTAAATTGATCTGAAGGTAGCGTAGCGGTGAAAGAATAGGTACTACCCAGTGGCGGTACCTTCATACAAGCCGAAAAGCCCGGCTTGCCCTAACAAAAACTCAATATCACTACTGGTAAAACGCAATTATTAAAATCACTTAATATTTTTTACCATTGTTAATTTTCTTTCATCAGCATTCAAATTATCAATTTTAGTTTCTCATAAAACAAATCGCATAAAGCTGCTTATAAATCGTGCGACGCTTTACATCTCTCTCGCACAAGTTGGCTTGCAACCGGGCTTCGGATTTAAAGTATATCCGCTCTCTTCTAACTTTAACAAAATTGCTACTCTATAAACATAATACTGCGTAAGTATGTATAGATTCTATGAGAAATTCATACTCTTCGTCAAAGCCAGCTTGCGTTATGAAGTTCGCAAGTAAGGCCTTCTCCAAATCAGGCTTTATTTCTACCGAATCACGTGCAACTTAAACGCGGGCAAACCAATCAGAGGCGACCGACGACAGCTCGAGCTCGGGCGAACCAATCAGAGGCGAGCGTTAATACGCGATTGTGCTGTGCAGCAGCCACAGGCAGCAGCCAGCCATTTTTTATTCTTTGTTATTGTCACACTTCACTTTTTTTGAGGGATTATTTTTAAGTAACAAGTGTTTTCGTAATTTGTGATAAAAAAATGTGTTCCGAGTTCAGTTCGTCGCTTTATTGTTCTCTGTGACGAACTTAGATGTGTTGGGCATGTGATGTGTTGCAAACAAATGTGTACTTAAACGTGTTGATGATTGGCTTAGGAAAGGCAGAGGTAAATAAATTCTTTGAACATCACACATGATTTATGTATTTCGCAAACTATTAAAAGTCATCTAGGGCATTAATTATAATAGGTTTATGTAAAAAAACTCTTTGGATTGTTGGTTGCTTCTATTCAAATAATTAAGTACCTAATAATTAATAAATTAAGTGTAGAGGCCTACATATCGACTGTGATTCCCGCGCAAAATGCCCATTTTCGCATTTTGTAGTAATTTTAAAGTTGTATTTATCGTTTTTATCGAAATAGGATAATAAATGCATGCTTAATATTACGAATCTCTACTCTGCGAGAATAAGCTGAGTTCGGACGGCCGGCTCATCGCATTTTGTTGTAATTTTGTACTTGGTTGTATTTATAGTTTTCATCGAAATAGGATAATAAATTCATTATAACGTTTTTATTTCTCATGAAGTAACAATTATTCTGGTATAAATTTTACTCAATAATATTATCGTAGATAAGAGAAATTCACAGTTAACTAAACGCTATTTTCGAAGTTTTTTTGGTTTTGTTTCATTTTTTTATTTCATTTGTTTAGAACAGTAGTTCAATCCAGGAGCTCAAAAAAGTGCCCTCGCGCAATTTATGAAAATCTTTCTCTGCAATTTTGAAATTTACAAAAAGCGAGGCCGCTACGTATTATGCCAATAGCTATTCTACACTATTTAATATGTATTTTTGTTTCTGAGATAAAGAACGCCTAAACTGGCCAAAATAAAATTCTCAAAAATCACATTCAAGATGTAAGAAGGTAATAGCCTGTTTTTTTACCAACGACAAGAACGTTTGGAATGCCACGGCCTATGACGATTTGAGTAAAAAATGTGGCTAGTGTCACAAAGGGGCACCAACATTGTACCTAGGTAGCAAGATTAGGAACTTCAGGTTTCGTGGCTTGCCCCAATCTGAAGCCCTAGGCACGCCACTGGTACTACCCTCTTTTTCCTCGGGTGTCTTAAAAGGCGACTAACGGACTAAAGACTGCCATTATATCCAACAGCATAGAGCGGCGATGGGCTCATTAACTCTTTGAAGCACAAGATTTTTTCTTGTTGTCTTTACTATAATAGTTCACTAGCAGCACCAGAGATGGAGTTTTTGCGTAATTTAATAAAAACTTGGTGGTCGAATTTTGATACCACAGTGCTTTAAAGAGTTAAAATAAAACTACCAACCCCTCTCTTCCTTTGGGTGTCGTAAAAGGCGACTAACGGACTAAAGACTGCACATACATCCTACAGCATAGAGCGGCGTAGGCTCTTTAAAATAATACTACCAACCAACACCTCTTTTTCCTTGGATGGATGTCGTAAAAGGCGACTAACGTACAAAATACTGCATGTGTAGGTAGCCGTCATTTGGTGAAAAGTGGACTGTGGTAGAGAACTGTTTTTGCGGTCCTCATTGCCTAGTCTCTGACTAACCCTTCGGGGATAATAGTCGTGATTATCATATGTAGGTGTACCTTCAGGTAGGTTAGGTCGTTGTCATTAATGGTGACGTTGCCATGCACGTATCCTGTATTGTTGCTCATCCCCACTCTTAGGAGTATGCTCTCCTTCAGTGCTGGAGGCAGCGACGTCTTGCTGCAGCTCCGGATATGGTGTAATTTTGCTTTGTAAGGACCCTGAGGGAGTAATTTATAGTACTTTTATTAATTCAACACACACTTTGCCTGACTTGGGAATTGAACCCGGGACCTCTGCATATACCATAGTCCACTTTTCACCAAATAGCGCCTGCACATGTTTTAATACGTCGTTTCAAGATAATATGGATTAATTACGATGTCGACGCAATTTCGACAAAGGGCATTGTCACGACTTGGCAAAATGCTTTTATTAATTACTAGCGACCGCTCGCGGTTTCACCCGCGTGGTTCCCGTTCCCGTAGAATATCGGGATAAAAAGTATCCTATGTGTTAATCCAGGTTCTAAACTATCTGAATGCCGAATTTCATCTAAATCCATTCAGTAGTTTTTACGTGAAAGAGTAACAAACATCCATCCATATTTACAAACTTTCGCATTTATAATATAAGTAGGATAGTATTTGATTTTTTCGCCACAACTACAATATTTCCATTCATCTATTAAAAAAAAAATTTTAGTAAAAAAGGTATACTGACTCTTTTTGCAGGTTCACTTGCTACCTCTTCCTGGCTACACAAGACCAAAATAAGGAATATAGATAAAAAAATACAAACAAACCAAAATCTCTGGTTCATACTAGTAATTCGGAATAGAATATTCTAATAAGCGCTGCATTAACAAAGCATGTCTGTGGTAAAACTAATAATACAACATGTACGTGAACAAGTCATCAAAAAACGATTAGCTGTTTGTTCATCTATGTAATTGTGTTAAAAGGTAACTAGGTAGAACTCTGGTGATTTCAATAGATCGTGAGCGGATGTCAACAGTGTTTTGAAGCTACTTTTGAATCAAACAATTACTGGTAAATCAAACGTATAAATCAATATCATTAGAACAATTCTTATGTTGTTGTTTATACACTCGTGAGCAATGAATTAAGCAACGAAGTGTCCCAGGGAGGGGTACACCCTTAAAAACCCCGGAGAACACCGGTAATACCGCCGAGCCTACGGGTAATCAAGGCCGTTAGCAGAGACGTTAAAAGCAGGGGATGGTAACCCTCAAATTACCACAATTAGTATGAAAATGCCCGATGTCGAAAATAGTTTGTCATGTTCTGCGGCTGACCTCCCTCTGCTCGTTGTTGCCCGGGGTAACGAGTGTGAAATTTGTTACTGAAGTCCACTCCAAGGTAGGCAACCAGGCCTTGGAGACCGGCGATGTCTCTGGAAAATTGACGAGATGTGTGCTCTTGTAGGGCGGTGGAGACGAAGGTGTTGGAAGTCCTACGACGGGCGAAGAGGTTGTGTGCTTTGGAGGGGACTCCGATGGATCTGACGACGGAGAGATCACTGAGTTAATCCGGGAGGCTGCAAACACGAACCGCAAGCGAACTTGTTCGCAGTTTTCCGATGATGAAGAGGTCATCATGGGTGTCCAGCGGGCTCCGAAAGTTAATACCGCGGTACGAGGGCGAGGCCCACGGGCAGTTTCTGGGGCCAAAAGAGATCTTCATCTCATGGCGATGGAGTCTTATGATGAGGAAGCGGGTGAAGCCTCCTGTTACAGGTTGGGGGGAGGATCGAGGCTTCAAACCTCGGCTGAACGCAGCTATATGGAGGCTCAAGAAGCACACTTGCGTCTCATTGAGGCTATGTCGGCTAAGGATGACATGCTCGATGGGGCGTTAAGGTATGTAACCGCAATTAAAGAGGCAACTAAAAAGTCGAGACATTTAAAGAGGACAGTGCTGAAGGAGATCAACACAGCCACGGCTGCGTTAGTCTCTTGTGTTGAGTCTCTCAGAGTTTTGTCTCCCAATGAGGAGGCCAGCCGCATGAGAGCTGACAGCGATCGCATGAAAAACGAGTTGACAGTCTTGCGTGCAGAAGTCAAGGCCTTACTGGAGACTTTTTCGGGCAAAGCCAAAGCTACTGAAGTGGCTGAAGCTCGCTCGTGTACGGGCTGACCAGATCACAATTTTAGATTGTATGGAGGACATCAAGCGTGATTTATTCTTTTCCTTGGGAGAGATGATAAATACACTTGTAACATCAATGGAAGAGAGGCTCCCTCCGCTGCCGATTATGCGCCCTCCCCTTGCCAGCGACAAGAGAACGGCTGCGGCAGTAGAAAATATAGGCATATCTTCGGCTAGGTCTGCGTTTGTTGTGCCTGAATTGGATCCTGCTCCCTCAATGCCCAGACAGTACCTTACCGTTGCGGCGGCAATTAAGTTGCGGAGGAATGCGATCAAAACCCGCCCTCTCACGCCGGGGTTGATGGCGGCATCAGCCACCCCAGCTAACGAATGGGTGGAGGTGGTCAAGAAAAAGAAGCCCAAGAAGAAAAAAGAGAATATGGCTTCTCCCCCTGACCCTACTTTAAGAGATTCTGTTGGCCAGGCCATCACGGTTCAACAGGAAAAAAATTATAAGTTGATGACACCACGGCCCTCAGTGGTCATCATCACTCTTAAAAGTGAGGCAAAGGACCGAGGTGTCACGTATGCCATGGCCCTGGGTAAAGCCATAGCGGCCATTGACTTGACGGAGGTCGGGCTGGAGACAGTCAGGGTGCGCAACACCGCTGAAGGCGGCCGGAAACTAGAAATTCCGGGTGCCACCAGTAGTTCTAAGGCGGATGCTTTGGCGGCTGAGCTTCTGGTTGTATTGGAAGAGGAGGCAGTTATTTCGCGGCCTTTCAAAAAGACGAATCTCCGTCTTGCCGGACTTCATGAGTCCACCTGCCCGGAGTCAGTAGCAGCTGCAGTGGCCTGCAAAGGCGAGTGCCCCCGAGAACTTATTAGAGTGGGGGCAATAAGATCTGGTCCATGGGGGTCCAGCGCTTGCACGGTTCGTTGTCCGGTTGCAAATCTATTAAAAGATTGTCCCTATCTACTGACCCCAATAGATAGGGTATCGCAACTGAAACTACGGGTCCGGTTGTATTTTCAGGGGTACTACGGGGTTCCGGTTCAAGCCCACCGCTGGTTGTGCCTTTGACCAGGCGCCTCCGGCGGGATCCGGACGTGGGTTGGACTCGTAGTGGCGTGTGGTTAGCTGAAGAGCTTGAAAATGTTCGTCTGTCCTGGTATTGTGTGCAAGGACTTCCAAACTCGTGCACAGCGAGCGTCCTGACGATTGCCCTCACGCATCTCGGTAGCAGGTTGACCGTCATCCTTTCTAGTTGTCTGAGGCAGGGGAAGTTTCCCGTGATCTGGAAGGAGGGCCGACTATGTCTGCTGAGAAATGAGGGCAGACCGCCTGAGTACAGACCCATCGAGTTGTTGGACGAGGTGGGCAAGTTGTTTGAGAGGGTGCTAGCTGCCCGCATTGTCCAACATCTGGATGATAAAGGGCCCAATATTGCGGATGCCCAATATGGCTTCCGCAAAGGCAGGTCCACTGTGGACGCCTTGTTGGCCTTAAAATATATTACCGAAGAAGCAACTCGTAGGGGGGAGTGGGTCATGGCAGTATCATTAGATATCGCTAATGATTTAACACTCTCCCCTATAGCTGCATAAGCCAGGCCCTAATTTATCATAGGGTTCCAGGCTACATTCGTAGAGTCCTGGAGGATTATTTAAGGACAGAAAAATTCTGTTCCTAGAACAAGGGGGAGCCAGGCTTGGCACCCGTCGCATGGTGTGCGGTGTTCCACAGGGGTCTGTTCTTGGACCACTCCTGTGGAATATCGGCTACAACTCGATCCTAAAGGAGTCTCTCCTCGAGAGGACGGGGGTCATCTGTTATGCAGATGACACTCTAGTCGTCACGAAGGGTGACCACTACCGGAATGCGGTGCGATTGGCGTTGGTATTTGCCACACTGGCCATCGGAAGGATCCGTCTGTTGAGGCTGGAGGTAGCTGTGGCTAAAACGGAGGCCATGGTCTTTTATGGCCCCCGGTGCAAACCATACAGACTTGGGAACATCACTGTAGACGGTGTCAAGGTGAAGATGAGCTCCCAAATGAAATATTTAGGACAGATACTGGATAGCAGATGGGCGTTCTACGCTCATTTTGCTGGAATGGCGCCTCGTGAGGTAGGTGCGACGATGGCGCTGGCACGCCTGGTGCCTAATGTGGGAGGCCCGGGCCATGGCTGCCGCAGATTATACAGCAACATGCTGCGAAGTAAGGCGCTATACGAAGCACCCGTTTTTTTTTTTT
Source organism: Scoparia ambigualis (assembly GCA_963921215.1). Classification (NCBI taxonomy): domain Eukaryota; kingdom Metazoa; phylum Arthropoda; class Insecta; order Lepidoptera; family Crambidae; genus Scoparia; species Scoparia ambigualis. The sequence continues at coordinate 25,831,420 of OY992519.1, read as the reverse complement.
TTTTTTTTATCTTCTCCCCCGACGTGGGTTATGTCGGAGATTTGGAAAAACTGGGTGGTAAAGTACAAATTAATACTAATCCGCTCTACTGCGGCTTCCTATACTACTTTGGCATACGCCTACATTTTCTTGGCACTTCTAGGGTGCCCTATCCTGCTCTGTTCTATTTCCTATTCTCATCTATACAACAAATATCTACATTCTCATTCCATTTTTATCGCACGTTCGTGCCCTATCTACTCTTATTCTTACTTACTATTTTAATCTGTTTATTGCTTACATCTATACATTTTTGTTGCATCTTTAACGATGCCCTACACTAATTTATTACCTATTTTTCTCTTATATCTATAATCCGGTTGCCCGGTTCCATTTTTATCGCATTTTTTGCGCTATATCTTATTACTATGCTTATACTATCTTATATACTATTCTATTTTCAACAATTCTGCATTATACTTCGGGTCTCAACCGAAGACGATTACTTATTACATGCAGCAGTACATGAGATGGTGCTATCTTCTTCACACTTTTAGATATATCCTAAAAAGAAATATCTTATTTCCGTTCCCTGCACTGGCAACCCCGCGTCACGAGACGTCATTACGTGTTTTTGTGTTATCGGAATCACACGTACTTTTCGTAACGAAATTAAATTTGTATTTAATATGATGGGAAAATGTTAAAGTTCGAATTTGAGAGACAGTGACCATTATGGTATTCTTCGTAAAGTAAAGAAATAATTTTTAATTAAAAAACGTTTATCATCATCGGTGTCGGTGAATAGTGATAAATGTCGTATCAACGATATTACGACACGCAGGTATTGGAACAAAACGCTAATTTACCTGGAAAATTAACTATTAAGGAATGTATCATAGTTGTAAGGAACTAAGATCATTTATCATTCAAATTATCTACCCTCATTTTAATTGGTTTTTCTTGGGTTCTAAAATAATGATTGTAACAAAATTAAAAGCCATTTACAACAAGAAATTCTTTAAATGCAAAACTATTTACTTAGACACCATTGTAACAGTGTTTAACTTACTAAACGTATGATTTGTCGAGGATATATAACTGCTCAACAGTGTTGATGCTTTATTTTACTCAATGACATTGAATGTCATTGATTTTACTCCATACAAGCCGTATCGAGGTTACTTACACCAATTAGACAGTGCTGAGGTTCTATTTTACACCACGCAAGTCGTGTCAGGGTAACTTACTCCACTTTAACAGAGTTGAGGCTCCACGCATGCCGTGTCGAGAATATTTACTCCACTTTAACAGTGTTGAGGCTCCACGCTAGCCGTGTCGAGGATACTTACTCCACTTTAACAGTGTTGAGGCTGCACGCAAGCCGTGTCGAGGATACTTACTTCACTTTAACAGTGTTGAGGCTCCACGCAAACCGTGTCGAGGATACTTACTCCACTTCAACAGTGTTGAGGCGCCACGCAAGCCGTGTCAAGGATACTTACTCCACTTTAACACTGTTGAGGCTGCATGCAGGCAGTTTCGAGGATACTTTAACAGTGTTGAGGCAGTATCTTACTCCAAGCAAGCCGTGTCGAAGATACTCACTCCACTTTAACAGTGTTGAGGCCATATTGATGTTGTCAATTGGGGGATCCATCAAGAAAGAAAATTCCAAGGAGCCCCTCTGGATTGGAAGCAAAGGAGCCACGCGGTTTTCAGGTCAGACCTCAGCATTATATATACTTATTAATTGTATTAGATTAATAATTAGACTTACTCCGCGACACAGCGGCTACACAAGCCGTGTCGAAGATACTCACTCCACTCTACCAGGGTTGAGTGAGGCTATATTTTATTTCAAGCAAGCCGTTTCGGGAATATGTACTTAGTACATTTTAACAGTGTTGAGGCTTTATTTTACTCCACGCTAGCCGTTTCATAGTTTCTAACTCCACTTTAACTGTGTTGACGAGTTTTTACTCCACATTAACCGTGAGAGGCCATACCTATTTCACCCTAACAGTTTCACGTTTCTACGTCCTCCGTGGAACAAAGCAGAGTCTCAACATCGTTGAGGACGTGGGTTCGATTTCCACCGGAAGTGGACATGTTTTCAACGTTTCGTTGTCTTCGGGTTTACTTATCAATAATGATTTGGTGAAGACATCTTAAACTATGTCATTGATGTTTACAATGACTCAACCAGTAGCGGGAGAAACGAAGCTTGGCCATTCGCGCTGCTTGCAGCGCTAGCGCCTGTGCCCGTGCCAGCTGCGCCACTAGGATCTTCGATCTGTCGCCGTATATGACGGTCAGTCCGACGATAGCCTGCTTTCATTGAACACCCATAGATTTTACAATTTCTCAGAGAAGAACCTCATAAAAAATAAAGGGTTACTCATAATAATAATTAAATAAAAAAAAAATAATAATAATAATAATAAGTACTTACTTACCTACTTAAATAAATAAAAAAAAATAAAAAAATGGTAATAATGTACATAAGCTTCGAAGCTCCAATAATCCTCCAATAATAATAAGTCTATGCATGGGCAAACCGTATACGTCGCTACAGAGTGCGTGTGGACCGATACCAACAAAATCGCCTCTTTCAAAGTGACCAAAGAAAAGTATACAGACGTTGGGAAGGAGCTGATCAACGTGTGAGCGACGGGCAGCTACCGGATGTTGATGCCATGACTAATTTCTGGCGCAACATTTGGTCGGTGCCCGTCGAGCACACGGAAGGTGAATGGATGAGTGTTGTCAGTGAGGCGTGTGAACCTATCGAGACCATGCAGCCTATTAATATTAGCACAGCTGACGTAAGTTGTGCAATCCGTACGGCCCAAAATTGGAAATGCCCAGGACCGGACGTATTGCACAACTTCTGGATCAAATGGTTTCGATGTTCACACGAGTTACTGGCAACACAATTCCAAGAAGCCATAGAGCTCGGCTCACTCCCAAGTTTGTTGACTACTGGTGTCACTTTTCTGCTCCATAAATCAGGTAGTACCACGGAACCGAAAAATTATAGACCCATCACGTGCTTACCTACTTTATACAAGCTCCTTACATCCATTCTGAGAACAAAAATTAACTCGCACATTGTTGCAAATAATATTTTGGACGTGACTCAGAATGGATGTAGGGTTGGGTCCCGTGGTACTAAGGAGCTTCTCCTCATTGACATGACCATATGCCAGAAGGTTCGGCGTGGCAGAGGGACTCTCTCCACAGCCTGGATTGACTATAAGAAGGCCTATGATTCGGTGCCGCATACATGGTTGGTGAGGATTTTAGAGTTATATAAAATTGATATAACTTTAAAATCCTTTTTGATGTCATGTATGCGGCAGTGGACCACGGTCTTGCGTCAACCAGGGTGTCGATATAGTGTTTTTGCCACGCAGGATCTTATAAGGATAGAGCGTGGCATATTCCAGGGCGACAGTCTGAGTCCTTTATGGTTTTGCCTAGCTTTGAATTCTCTCAGTACTTTATTGAGAAATTCAAGGTTAGGCTGTCGACTGCGGAGAGGGGGTGAAGTTATGTCGCATTTGTTGTACATGGATGACCTCAAGTTATTCGCACCAAACCGCCAAGACTTGGTGAAACTGCTGAAAATTACTGAGACTTTCAGCAGTGCCATCAAGATGGAGTTTGGTGTGGATAAGTGTGCGGTTATGCATGTACAGCGTGGGAGAGTAGTAAATTCAACCAATTTACAACTCTCCGAAACGATAAACTTCAGATCTCTCTCCGAAGTTGAAACATATAAATATCTTGGTATGTCACAGTCTTTGGGTGTTGAGGATGGGGACATAAAACAGTCATTACGGCAGCGATTCTTTTGCCGCCTGAGAAAAGTACTTAACAGTCTTTTATCGGGTGGCAATAAGACGCGTGCTTTTAATGGCTGGGTTATGCCTCTGCTCACATACTCCTTTGGCATACTAAGATGGACTCAGACCGAATTGGACGCCTTGGATAGAAGAGTCCGTCAAATGCTCACGACTTCCAGACTGCTACACCCGCGCTCATCTGTTATGAGGCTGTACATCCCGCGGAGATGTGGGGGTCGCGGCTTTTTAAATGCCAAGGACCTACATAACCGTGAGGTGTGCAGTCTCAGGGATTATTTCCTTAACAGTGAGTGCGGGATGCATTTGGATGTCGTGGCAGTTGATAGACACTTCACGCCGCTCTCCTTGGCAACAGAAAACTGGCGCAAACCAGTGGTGCTAAGCACTCTCGATCGCAAGGACATATGGAAGAGCAAGGTGCTACACGGGCGCTACTATCGGGCTCTAACTGGGCCTGATGTAGATTTGCCTGCCTCGGTGAACTGGCTACGTTTCGGTGACCTCTTTGGGGAAACCGAAGGTTTTGTCTGTGCCATTGAAGATGAAGTTATCAAGACGAATAACTACCGGAAATATATTATGAAGGACGGTACGGTCGACATCTGTCGGGCATGCCGCCGTCCTGGAGAATCACTCCGACATATTATTTCCGGTTGTTCTCATCTTGCTAACGGAGAGTATTTGCACAGACACAACCAAGTAGCCAGAATAATTCTCCAGCAACTTGCTCTTCAATATGGCCTTGTTGAATCAGAGGTGCCGTACTATAAGTACGCACCTGCGCCAGTTCTCGAAAATGGTCATGCAACGCTCTACTGGGATCGCTCTATCATCACGGACAGGACTATTATCGCCAATAAGCCTGATATCGTGGTGGTCGACCGATCTCAGCGCCGGGCAATATTGTTTGATATCACCGTACCTCATGATGAGAACCTCGTGAAAGCCGAGAAGGACAAGCTCAGTAAGTACTGTAGAACTCGTAAAGGTTGGGGGGCGTTTGTTTTAATAACAACAACCTTTATTTAGTATACGAGTTCATTTATTGTATACTTTTATATACATTTACAATTACATATTTACAATATAAAAATAACATGGTCAAGTCTACCCATGTTGGCACTTCCGATCGTTCTCTCTTCAATTCCCGGTTTGACATCTTGTCATTTCAAATTATGTTTTTAATAAATTACTATAAAGTAAAACCAGCCAGCCTAACATGGTATAAACTCTACATTCCTCCCGACCTGGGGAAAAAAAAATTTTTAAACAAAAAAAATTTTTTTCCAACTTTTTTTTTTACATTTCTACCCATTTCTAAACATCCTAGCAGAAACGGGAAAAAAAATACATACAAGAATGATTCAACCTAAACTCGACTTGGATTTAGCTATTCGAAGAATTAAACTTCGAAGAACTTGGCACATATAAACCCGTCAAAACTATATACCTATTTCGAATCATCCTCTAAATTACAAACTAACACGACTCATATACATCACCCTTAACAAAAATTACATAACTTACTTTATCAATCTGCATGTTAAAATATTTAATGTTAATGCAGAGAAAAATTCAAACTCTCTAAGGGTGTGATAGTCGTTCTTAAACTTAAGCTTTATAACAAGACTCAAAGCAGATACTATCAACTTATCAATAGGAAAAAATATTCTACACCATTATATTTAAAACTCTCAAGAATTCAAGAGGCTCAAGTACAAGGTAAGAAATAGAATCCCCAAAAACATGTCAACTATCCCACGTTATGACTTGATACTCAACAATACAATATTCCCTCATAATCTATAGAATTAGGGAATTATTGAATAAACTTTAAGGCAAAAGATAATCCCTCTATTTCCAATCCATTACTTAGGTAGAACTTCTACTAAGTAATTCCGAATGCTTATGAGAATAGTCACTCTATTCTACACCAGAAATTGCTTATCGTGAGAGAAATTTATTAACTCACTACAAACTATTAAAATAATAAACTATTAAATAACCTTAAACTACTATTACACTACTTCTATAAATCAAATAACCTACAACATCATACTCCCCCATACTACTAACTCCTTAACCCTTCATAAACTAATGTTATAAATACTCAACCCTTTATCTGCATACTACATACTGCTAACTCCTAAACCTTCACCAACTATGCTATGAATGCTCAATCCTTTAACCCTCAGTAATAATAACACACCATTTACAAACCAGATACTAACCCTATATCCCATCGTTTATGTGTGTGAAACCCAAATCAGGAATCCATGACAAATAGCTTATTGCCTAATCATGTTACACCAAATAATAGAATTAGTCGACTAGATCTACCAATCCAATTCTACTTAACCCTTACAACTCATTACCTTTCTCAAATACTTACTTTACCAGCATTCAACATTACAAATACGTTAACAAACCTATCTCACGCTTTTTAACAATATTTTCCTTAACATATCAAACTATATTTGTATTTGGGCCTCTTTTTCAAACATCAATTGCTCCCTGCCATCAATAGATTACCTAAAATACGTTATTCTTATTTCTCTCGTACATGAAAACATTAAGACACATATTAGCAAATAACTATGACAACATATAACTTAAAATTAACCTACTAAGCCTTCCCTTTTTACACAAACTTATGATAATTTACAAACATACACATACACAATAATGTCTACAAACACATATCATCGTGACATGAAATGCTTTAGGCGATTTGTATGAAAAACGAACTTTACAAGCCACCAACATTAGACCTCCTATCGTTTAATGATTCTATATGCCATTGATAAAGACGTGCCAGTTTCGTACATCTGCCAATAACTCGCCTTGGAACATAATAAAACTAAATCATTGACGTTAAAGAATACCGATCTAATTCTTACGTAGTGCCTTCGTAAATAATCTACTCATACAACCTACCTGTTCTATCGAATTTTCGTTTTAGGATAACCCGTTCCTAAATCTACATTAGTTACAAAACGTTTTTCCTCCACCGGCAAGGAAAATTCACCACTATTTGGTGCCTTCAAGAAATATACGTAATCATTGTTACGCAATTTCTGAAAATCAATAAAGTCAACAATTGATTGATGCCTGTCACTTGTTGACACATCAATGTTTTTCTTTTCCGCGTCCGGCTCGGAACTTTCTAAAACAATTGCCTGATATAGAACATTCGATGACCTATCTGACTTTTGTTCTAACTTCAAACTTTCTAAACCAATTGTTTGACATGGAACATTCGATGACTTACCTAACTTTTGTCTAACAAGTGAACTCGATTTTTCCGAATCCTGTCTTGCAACAATAGCGGCTTTAACTATTTCGCTCGACACATTTGGCTGAACTAAATGAATATCTCCTAACTTTTGTCTAACAATCGAACTCGATCTTTGCGAATCCTGTCTTGCAACAAAAGCGGATTCATCTTTTTGGGTCAACACATTTTGCTGAACAGAATGAATATTTCCTAACTTTTGTCTAACAATCGAACATCTTTCAGAGTCCTGTCTTGCAACAAAAGCGGATTCATCTTTTTGGCCCAACACATTTGGTTGAACAAAATGAATTTTTCCTTGGGAAAAAGACACACAATTGTTATAAAAATCAATACACATTTTATTCTTTATTAAAAAATCCTGACCTAATACTACACTACATTTTAAGTCAGCTACAATTACAAATTCTTGTTTAAATAAAAAATCGCTCAAAGAAAACATTATATCGCATTTTCCAACTACTTTTAACCTACTACCATTACTCGCACTAATACATCTATTTTCTACATCTCTACATTTTACTCCTATCTCATCCGCGGCAACTTGACTGATGCAGGAAACCGTGGCACCTGTGTCTACAAGAGCTACAGAATTAATCTCATTTGTAGAAAATACTAATAATGGCAATAACGTAGAAGAAGGTCTAACCTGTTGACTAGCTTCATCCATCGCTTGCAATTTCACGTCAGATGCGTGCGCTTGCAAAAGACCGGACGACATCTTAATAACATCACCGTCGCGACAATTGGCCTTCTTTATTGTCGGCGAGGTTGAAAACCCGGCTGCGACTGCGTTTTCCTAAAATTAGAACGTAAATTATAGCTATTTGAAGGTGCAGGTCCTGGTACAACGCGGCATTCATCTTGCACTTCCGTTGTCATTGGCGGACCAAATGGATTGGGCGTACTACGATCACCTCCCCCTCCGACAAACTTATGAACGAACGCAGCAGGATTCTGCGCTAAGTTCATCTGCTCTTCACGTGCTTGTGGATACACCTTCTCTAATTGCAAAATAACCTCCCTGAGGTCTCTTTTACACGCATAGTGAGAATATGCTAGTTTATTCTTGAAGTAAGGCTTTAATCCCTTTAAAAATTGCGTAATGAATGCTGCTTCATTGGTTATGTTTGCTTTGCTAGCCAACTCCGATAAATTATAAAAATGCTCGCTCAGGCCTTTCTGGTCCTGCTTGGCATTATAAAATAATTCGGAGTAATCACACACTTCAAATTCTTCCCTCAATTTATCCACCACTTCTTCAAAGCTTTTACATGTAGCTTTTATTGATCGAAAGTAGAAAAGTGCTGATCCTCTTAAAAATGCTGGCAACAACAACAATAGTTCCTCAGAGCTAGTGCACTTCTTATATACTGCTACTGCTTGGAACTGCTCCAGAAACTCTTCCACCGACTCATCAAAATGACCCGTAAAACAAGTGACTACGCGATCCATTTTGCTTAAAAAAAATTTCCTTTTCTTTCAGGTAAAGGTTATCATAATATTCTTTTCTATTCTTCATTCTTCAACACTTAGCTTATTCACCATTCTTTTCAGTGCTTTCGTGCCACCTGAAAAACGGAAACTTTTCGCGCACGGCCGGCTTTTGGCGCCTCCACCATTGTAGAACTCGTAAAGGTTGGGGGGCGCATTTAGTATACGAGTTCATTTATTGTATACTTTTATATACATTTACAATTACATATTTACAATATAAAAATAACATGGTCAAGTCTACCCATGTTGGCACTTCCGATCGTTCTCTCTTCAATTCCCGGTTTGACATCTTGTCATTTCAAATTATGTTTTTAATAAATTACTATAAAGTAAAACCAGCCAGCGCCCTAACATGGTATAAACTCTACAGTACCTTGACTTGGCTCACGAGGTTACCGCCATGTGGGATGTGGATTCAACCATTATTGTACCGATAGTCGTTTCGGCAAACGGTCTTTTAGCTAAGAGCCTCGATCAACACCTAGAGAGGCTCTCGCTAAAAGGTTGGGTCAAGGGTCAGATACAGAAGGCAGTACTCCTTGACACGGCACGTATTGTCAGGAGGTTCCTCACTCTGCAGCCCTAACCACCGGTAACTTGGGTCTATCCCCGCTGCCGGTGGCAACCTAGGTTAAGTTTTTTATAATATTTTATATTGTAAATGTTTTTTTTTTATATAAAATATTGTAAAAAATTTTACTTAAGATTATATTTTAAATAAAGAGCATAATAATAAGCTCTGTTGGAGGTAAATATGAATAAAAGTTTTAAAACTTCACTCTCTGAGCATAATAATATTAAGACTCCTAATACCATAACCAAGTTTGATTCGGAAAGAAAACAAAAATCCAACGCTCTGTACAGGGTCTCGGCTTGATGCCCGGGCTGAAGTTGTGATCAACTTTGAGGTTCTTTAAACTCTACGGGGGGCGCCACTGCGCGTAGTAGTATCATCAGCTATCGAACTGCGATCAAGCCCACCTGCACCATTCACACCGCCGAGGGACTGCCGAGGTTCTGCCGGATATCTGACAGGGAGACGTTGGAATCAGTGCTCCTGCAGTCGCTTGATCTATTTTTATGATTGAATGACAGAAAGTGTGAGCTCACTAGGGATCGTAATGTTTTACATTGGATTCGTAAGTGAATTATTCATTTTCCCGGCAAACCTATACAAAACAACTATACCCCAAAACCATGTCTGTTACTTACTATCTCAATCTATGTAGATAAAAATGAATCGCCAAATGTGTTACTAAGCGCACGAAAACGGCTCGACTGATTTGTCTGATTTCTTTTTGTTGTGTTTATAAAGGTCAGGAAAAGTTTACAAAAAAAAAAAAGGTAAAGGATCTCACAGATTCACTTAAAATTTAAAGCAGCTTCAAAATAATTATATTTAAAAGAATCGAACTGCCCTTAAATTATTAAATCACAACTACTATTGTCAACAATTGATATTCAAGATGCTTATTTTTAATTAAGTATCTACTGCAATTAAAGCTGATCGGAAAAAGTTAAGGTTTACTTTGAGGCCTCAGTTGAAATTAATGTTTTTCTGTTCGGCCTATTTGTGTTTGCGAAATTACTGGAACCGTTTCTAAAACAATTGCGCATAATATTTGGATTTTCTACAATAATTGTTTAGTTTATGTTTTGTACCTACGCACGAAAAATAAGCTCAAACTATGACGAGTGTGTATTGAATAATAAAACTACGAGTACAAGCACCTTTTTGGAGTCATAGGGTTTGTCACAAACACTTACAAAAGCATTACTAAAAAACCGAGCAACAGAATTTGTTTTTATACATAAATGTATAAAGAGGGATTTAGATGAATTCAGGAATATTGACTACAGCATGCACAGGGCCGTTGCGGTTTGAATTTCCTACCTACACCAAGTTGTTTGAAAAAGAGAAGTTCTTAGCATTAATTGATTCAGAAACTTTTTTGTATTGGCATCCTACATCCAGTCTTGTGAAAACATTATACGGATATACTTAACTTAGATACGGAGTAGGTAACTCTCCTACCATGCATTTTCACATATTATTAGTTTATTGGCAAAGCCATAATTTGACCTTACAAACCTTTACAAACGCAGAATGCATCACAAAATCCTGACCAAGCCATAACAAAAAAAAAACACTTACATTTAATATAAATTTGATAAAGCAGAAGGTATTGTTGTGGTACAGATTAGAATTTACATCCTTGGTATACAATGTGGCCCAAACTTGTTGTCCAAGAAAAAATGTTCTTCGGCCCTAAATAATATTTGTTATACCTAATTTCCTTTCAAGGCGAGCCATCCACTTCTAGATAGCCTTATCCAGGTGGCGCCAAATTATTAGTGAATCGTTGACCAGACATGGTATACCACGAGCATCTTGAGATATATGTTTACATCTCTTGCAACAAAATCAGTAACATTAAATCAATACTGTATTTGATAATATCTTGGTAGCTTTATTCGAAAAACAATAACTTGAATGTTTTCAAAGCTTATAGTTATAAAGTTATCATTTCTAACCAAAAAGTTTGAGGAAGGTTCTATGTTGTTTAAATACGCATTGGTCCACTTTACCTGTCATCTAAGGGAAGTAATTTACTTTACATAAATGACTGTGTTTAACACAGATTTGTTTAGTGTACACTAACTAAGATTTATTGCTCCAAATCAAAAATACAATTCAACATGGGACACAAATGTCATGTTAATTAAACCATATTTTCAGGACTATCCTTAGAATCAGATCATAATCATTGATTTGTCACTTATGATTCTTACACTATATTTTCTATTGGTTCTGCTCAAAAAACGCAGTCTATTAGTTTAATCAAAAATAATATATTAATACAAAATTATGTGATTGTGATTGAAATTACCGACTTCATTTAGACTTCAGGACCCGCGTTTGGCAACCGCTATCAGATTGTCCAATATTTATAAGAATTTCAGTTATTTGTTGCTGGTTGTGCCAACCTCATAAAAAGGCGGTCAAAAACATTTGTTGCAGATAAAAAAAAAAAAAATAAAAAAAAAGTATTCCAAGACAGTGGACGACATGCCGATACCGATATTTGTCTGTCTATTTGGGGCTCACAGTCACAATACTCGCTCGGCATTTACTGCTCACACTGCTCACAGATCTAGTCTGGAGGTATTTCGCAGAGTTGTTGTGGGCTGAGTCACATAAATGTATTTGTTAATACTGTTGGAGAAATGTTTAGGTACAAATCAGAATGAATTTGTCAATGCAGTATTTACACATAAAATAATAATACTAAATCAAATAAATAAATAAAATTGTTAAAGTCATTGTTTAGAAAACGACCAATGCATCGATAGCCATTAAATGCATCTTTTAAGGTTTAAAGGAGGCTTAAGCACTTATAAAAAACTACCTATATATTGTAAAGTTTAAATTGACATAATTTTTTATTTTTATTGTGTTAACATTACAATGCTCTGAACATCTGCATGTAATAAGTAATCGTCTTCGGTTGAGACCCGAAGTTTAATTAAGAATCAAACGAACTTACCTTGTGAAGTTTGATTCCAATTATGCGAGGGTCTCAACCGAAGACGATTACGTCAACCCATCCCTCCCAACCCAAAAAATAAAATAAAAAATTGTGGAGGATAACACAAAATTCTCTGAAATAATGACGTCTCGTGACGCGGGGTTGCCAGTGCAGGGAACGGAAATAAGATATTTCTTTTTAGGATATATCTAAAAGTGTGAAGAAGATAGCACCATCTCATGTACTGCTGCATGTAATAAGTAATCGTCTTCGGTTGAGACCCTCGCATAATTGGAATCAAACTTCACAAGGTAAGTTCGTTTGATTCTTAATTATAGTTTTAACAGTTCCAAAGGTTATTACAATTATTTACTTATTTCTACATATTATTACATAGATTATTACTTCGTAATCTTGCGATTGCAATTTTGTTTATTTCTACGTCAATATGTTGCTCCTAATATACTCACTATATTTGTGAGAACATATTTATTGGCTATCTCTTATTTCTGTTGATTACAATTTTGGCAATGTTAGTGCAAAATTCGAAAAGTAATGACCTATTTTGTTTGCTAATTATAATTTTGTTGATACTGGCTTCGGTGACTGCAGTTCCTATCATACTTTCCAATTTAATTCGTTGGTAATCGTTAGTAGGGCATTCCGTGATCGCGTGCAAAATAGACTCGTCTTTTTCAGGGTCGCAGATGCACGATGGACTCTCCTTGCACTTGAAGCGGTGCAAGTACGAGGAGAATCCACCGTGCCCTGTCATTACCTGTGTCAGGGTTCCGGTAGGTTTGATCTTACGAAACAGCCTATACGCAGATATCGCGTCCGGGAAGAACACCTTCGTAACAGAGGCCGTCGTTCCCGCATCGTATCTTCGGGCCCATTCGCCAATCGTCTCATCCCGGATGAAACGCTTGGCGAATGAGACCGGACACCGATCGTACTCCGGCTTCCTCTGTGACGAAGCCGCCTCCTTCGCGACCTCATCCGCCCGCTCATTCCCGGGCAGTCCCGCATGAGCTTTCACCCAGAACAAACTGACAAGTTTGTTCTGCGTGAAGGCCTTTTGCAGATTCTCCCGCGAATCGAGTGCTAAGCGGTGAAGCGAGCTACGGTTTGTCACAGTTTCCAGCGCAGATCTGGAGTCACTGTAAATACCGTAGCTCGCTTCACCCCTTTTCAGGATCTCGGCAGTCGCCCTGTATATGGCGAGGAGTTCGGCTTGGTACACCGTGCAGTAGTTCGCTAGGGGTAATTCGACCGCTCGGACCTCAACTCCCCCCTTCCAAATGGAAAGGGAGGCTCCGACGCCACCGTCGATCTTACTCCCGTCGGTGAAAATCTGGACCTCCTGCACGGCATACCTATCGAGGGCCCCCTGGTCCCCGAGGGCCACAAACTCACTCCCCATATCCAGGGCGGGGTGCGGGATCTCCCAGAAGCCAACAGGCGCCTCCATCTCCCTGTCGTCCGGCAATGCCCGGGATCTTCCTCTCCTCGCGTCATACAAGGCCGAAGCCTCTAGAATGCGGAGATCGAGAGGCAGTATCCCGACAGCAAAAGTGTGCAATGTGGGGACCGGGAGAAGCGTTGAGTGAAACGACTGTAGTGCCTTAAGTGTGATTTAATACTGGTTCATCAATTAGCTATGACATGTAATGCAAAGGTGCGGTGAGTCATACACTACACCTCCTCCGTTTTTTAGAAAAAAAAATATATAAGTAAATATATCTTTTCTTTATATATAAATACCTCACAGTTTAAAATTAAAAGTAATTTTCATGTTTATTACAATACAATACTATTTACTTTCTTTGACTAAAATTTCCATATCAACATAATAATAATTTACATTAAAAGAAATAATAGAAAACTACATAGTTTAACAAACCAAAATATATATGATAACCAAAAATATATATTAAAACCATAAAGAATATAATCTAAATCTTTAGGTAAAGTTGTTATATGTATGATTTACCATAAAATATACTTATATCTCCGGATGTCAACAATTTGCATTTAAAATAAACCCAAGTACTTACAAAATTATAAAACGAATCGAATACAATTCCTACCAAACCTGTTTTTATCGATATAATTAAATACATTTTGATACTAATTAATTTTAAACATTTTTGAATCAACATTAAAATTATATATTATGAGTAATTAAGTACTTATATTACAATGAGAACTAATGTCCAAAAAATTTTTCACAGAACATACATAACAAACATATAAAATAACTAAAAATATGAAACAAAACTGAAGTCTATCTTGTTCTTTCTATTTTTCGGCTTACTATTTCTTTACATTGCTACTAAATATTACAAACTATTCTTTATTTTTAACAACCTAATATTTTCTTAAATTAAAAGTTAACCAATTGTCTTAATAATATAATATAAAAAATATAATTGTTTATTTAATAATAATTAGTAAACAAAAAATAATAAATTTCTTTATTGTTCAATATTAATACTGAAAAACTTAAATTCTATTATTGGCTACACTAGGAGACCTGAATTGTAGACAGTTTTTTTTTTTTTACCATATTACATTGTTCTTATTAATTTAACTAGTCACATTTTAACTTTAGAATTTTAAAAAACCATCTGGCCCAGCGCCGCCAATAGGCAGCACTGGCAGGGTCGCCATGCAATGTGGGGACCGGGAGAAGCGTTGAGTGAAACGACTGTAGTGCCTTAAGTGTGATTTAATACTGGTTCATCAATTAGCTATGACATGTAATGCAAAGGTGCGGTGAGTCATACACTACAAGTGCCGAGTTCAGGGAGACTGTCCGGTACGCGCCACAGAGCTTCTGTGCGAATCCTCTCTGCACTGCTGCCAGTTCCTTGCGTGTCCCTATCTTTGTGGCCGCGGGTGCCCATGCCGCCGCTGCGTAGGTGATAATCGGCTCTACTGCCATAGTGTAGATTTGCCTTATTACCTCTGGGTTTAGTCCCCAACTGACCCTTGCTGCTGTTCTCAGCTGTTTATAGATATTAAGGGCCTTCCTGCAGACATTCGCGACGTGTGTATTGAACGTGAGCTTATCGTCTATGGTGAGACCCAGGACCTTCATTTCTCTCTGCATAACGATATCGCGCCCCCCCATGCTTAGAATTGGTGTGTCGTACTTCAATTTTCTAGTTACTGTAATAGCGACCGTTTTATTGGTCGCGAACTTCAACTTGTTTCCAACACCTCAATTCCAAACATCCGAGAGCGCTCCGTTAGCCTTCATCGAGATTTCCAGTCCTGAGTCTCCCACAAACGCCATCACTACGTCGTCCGCGAACGCCTGCACATGGTGGCCCTTCTCGCTAAGTTGGTGTAATAAAGGGTCCAGCAGCAAGTTCCACAGAACTGGTCCTCCTACCGATCCCTGTACGCATCCTTTCCTTCCTCTTCCTTTCCTTTCCTCTACTGATCTATTTTCTAAGTAACTATCTACTACTCGTCTTAAATTTACGGCCAGCCTACTTCTGCTAGCCTTGTTCTAATTCTGGGCCACCAAGCCGCATCGAAGGCTCCCTCTATGTCCAATGATACAATTGTGATAATCTTTTTCTTTTTTAGATTACTTCTGATTAAGTTCATTAGGGCATAAAGGGAGTCCTCAGTGCTTTTTTGAGGCACGAACCCATACTGATGATGGCTAAGTTTAGGGATCAGATACCACTTTACTCTATTTATTAGGAGCTTTTCATAAATCTTGCCCAAAACCGGGAGGAGTCCTATGAGTCTATACGACTTGACGTCTGTATAGTCCTCCCTCCCGGGTTTGCGCAAGACTACTACGACTGCTCTGTTCCATTTCTCTGGGAAGTATCCTAGCTCCAAACACTTATTTGCGATGGCCAGAAAAGTTTGCGGATGGCGGGCTATCGCTCTACTACAGATATCTGACGTAAATCCATCATCCCCCGGGGCCTTTTTTGGGTTGAATGTCCTAATAACGTCCATTAGTTCATGCAGAGCAAAGTCAGGGTCATGGTTTTCAATGTGGCCTCTGCTGTTGACCACCTTCGCCAACTCCCGTACACTCCGGTGTTCATTTGTGTCGTCCTCTTCCCTGTCTTCAGGATAAAACCTTTCTGCGATCCAGTGTACTGACTCTTCTGGTCCAAGTGTGGTCCCTTCTTTCTTCAGAGGCAAGTCTTCTTTTCTTCGCTCGGTCTTCTTGATAACGCGGTAAATACCGTCCCAGACCGTTTCCTTTTGCTGTTTTTGGCAAAACTTCTTCCAGCTGGCGGTCTGGGCGTCTTTTGCGGCTCTGTGATAATTTTCCCTCTCCCTCAGGTACTCCTGTACTACTCTCTCCCGTCGGACTGGCGCGGCGCAGCGGATTCTCCTCTTCATCGTCACTACGCGTCTCTTCAAGCGGTACAGTTCATCGGACCACCATGGGATGGTAAGTTTCTGTGTTGCCTTCTTCGCTGGAATGTGTAGTGTGCATGCTTGTGTGATTGCTTCTGTGTATTTGTGTAGTGTTTCTTCTAATTGTGTAGTGTTCGTTATTCTGTTTATGTTTTGTGTGTCTGTGTTGTCTGCATGTAAGAGCTGGGTGAGTTTGTCATCAAACTCACTCCAGCTTGCTTTCTTTGTGTTGTATTTGCGTGTGGTTCTGTTTAGTGTAATGCATCTCCCTAATGTGAGGTCCAGGTCGAAGAGGACAGCGTTGTGGTCCGATCCTGTCATTTCCCTATCCACTCTCCAGTCCATGATCTTATCTAGGAGATCCGCCGACGCCGCTGTTACATCGACTATGCTCGTGCAGGTCCTCCCATTTCTTTCTACCTCAAAGGTTGGCGTGTCTCCTATGTTTATCACATGCAACCGCCACTGGTGTAGTGCCCCTGCGAATTCCCTTCCTCTCAGATCCGTGCGTGCACTGCCCCACCATACGCTTTTAGCATTTGCGTCGCCCCCGATAATGAGTCCTGCCGTCCCTATCTTCGCAATGATCCTCGTTATCTGGGCGACGTAGGGTTCAATAGGTGCATTGGGCTCAAAGTAAAACGAGACGGCGTTTATTGACCAAGCGCTGGTTCGGATCCTCACGATTGTGATGTTATTAGTCGTGAGTTCCGGGTGCTGCTCAACGTCAAGGCTCGCGTCAAAGACAATTATGGACGTCTTTACAGCACCCTCTTCCTGGTCAGCGCTTTGGTAAACCCTCGCCGGCCCGTAGTACTTCATCCTGCCCCCACAGCCCACGTACGGCTCCTGCACCAGGGCGAAGGCCAATTCCCTTCTCGAAGCTTCCAGGACCAACTCTGTGGTCGCTAGGTTGCTTCGCTGGAGATTGGCCTGCGCCACAGTGTATCTCCGGCTTTGGTTGGGGTTATTTAGCTGCTGCGTGTCTGCCGGGTCGCCCTTAGTAATACGCAACTTTAGCTCGCGCTAGTGCGTCCCACCTCTTTCTAATTTGACAGTCAGCGTCAAATGCATTGTGCTGGGCGTTTCCCTTCCCCGCTCTGGTGCAGTTTAGACAGGACGGGGGCAATCCCGCCAGCACATCCTCGCACTCCGCGCGCATGTGCTTCCCCCCACAGTGGCTACACTTCGGTTCTTTCCGCTACAGTACTTCTTTCCGTGTCCGTACCCTGTAGGGTACGGACACGTCTACATACAGAGCACTGTACGAGAGGAGACTGGTCTTCCACTCTCACTCTCTGTATGTCCAGATGCACGGACCCTCTCTCTATCGCTCTCTGCCAGATCTGTGGGGAGACCATCAATACAATGTGCGCGAGGTGCGAGTTGCGCGCCCTCCTCCGGAACTTTACCACCATCCTGTCCCCCTCACCGAGGTCGCGGAACAAATCCCCGTTCTGGTTCCTCAGGGATTTCAAAACTTCCTCGCCGCTGTTAGCCTGGAGTACATCCTTTAGAACCAGGAGGGAGTCCCTGTTACGCATCTCCTCGACGTTCAAGCCTCCTTCTGCCCCTTCCAGTCTCTCCTTCACTCCCTGTCTTGCCTCCTTAGTGCTGCAGCTAATGAGGACCTTCCTCTCCCTGGTCTTCCTAATCTTTTCAATCTCCACACCTCCTTTGCCTTCACTGCTCTCCGGACACGCTCAATTATCTGCTCTCCGGTCTCAGTTTCATCTCTGGCCGTCACGATGATGGAGTGCAGAGACTCACCGGTTGGGGCGGGTTTCCGCGGCCCACCGGCCACCACACTCGCATATGAAATCCCCTTGACTACTTCCTTGTGTTCGGAGATGGTTCTCTTTAGCTCCTCTATTCTGTCCTTTTCCGCCTTCCTCCACTCCTCCTGCTCCCTAGTTCTTCTTTCATTTTCTTTTATCAATCTTGTAACGCGGGGTTTATAAAAGTATTGCCAAAGCCAGTGCTGCGCATACGAACATCACTGCATGCCTCCGCCTTCTTTCCCCCGCCCGCCTGCGGCCCGCGCCAACGCTAGGGTCCGCTGGCCGGCGCCCGTAGAGAGAGCTTCCCGATCGCCGAAGGGAACGGTTGAGTAACGATATCCTCCGCGAATCTCTTTAACCGTGACGTTTTATATCTTAGTTTCTGTATGTACTTACCAGTTGTGTTAACAATAAATATATTTTCAATCATTTAAAGTCTTTCGCTTTAAAATCTTTCTATTACGAAGCACCCGTTTGGACGGACGCGCTCTCCCGCAAAACGAAGCCCTTCTGCGAAGGCCGCAAAGATTAGCTGTGGTAAGAGTGATCCGTGGGTACCGAACGGTATCGTTTGCGGCGGCCACCGTTCTGGCGGGAACGGTTCCGTGGGAGCTCGAGGCTAAGGTTCTTACCGAAGTTTACGAGTTCCGCAGGGAACGAGGAATGAGTGGAGAGCGCCCTGCGGCGGCGGAAATCGAAGGAGAGAGGCGACTTGCACACGAGATGGCGCTATGGCTCTGGGAGAACCAACTCGAATCGCCAGTAGCCGGTGTGCGTACACTTGACGCAGTTCGCCACATCCTGCCGGCGTGGCTAGATAGGCCCTTTGGGGTGTTGGACTACCACCTGACGCAGATGCTTACTGAGCATGGATGCTTTGGTAAGCATCTGCATCAGATTGGAAGGGAAGAGACGGCCAATTGCCACGAGTGTGACGCTGCCGAGCATAGCGCGCAACATACTCTTGAGATATGCGGTGCGTTCGCCCCGCAGCGCCGGGCTCTAAAGGAGGCAATAGGGGGAGTTGGGAGTATCTTGCTGCCAATGTCGTGGAGGCGATGGTGGCGAGAGACTCCGTCTGGAAGGCCATGGTTCGGTTCTGCTCCGAAGTCATGAGACTGAAGTAACAGGCTGAACGGGCCCGTGAGGATGCCGCAGATGCGGCACCATCGTGAAGAAGGAGTGCGGGGAGGAGACGCAGACGATACGCGGACCTACAACCACCGTAGCTGTCTGTGATCCAACCCAAAGGTGGAGGATGGATCCAAGGATGAATTGTAAAATGTTAAATCATGTAGTTTTGGTGGCGCGAGGAACGTCTGTATGCTAGTGCATGGATGGTGAAGCGCGCTCGTGCAGGTTATGAGTGTAGCTGTCCACAGATGGGTATACGTACGTCAGGGTGGATCCCGTGGTTCAATTCCTTAGTGGACAGGCCCCGTGGCCTCTACTTTACTCGAATTTGCTGTTCTCCAGTGTTTAGTGGATAAACTTCCCTCCCTCTCATCCCTGATTGATATTATGTTTTCAGTGTGAAAAGGGGGACGGATGGAGCCCCACATAACCTTGCCTCCCTTCTGGGGGTAGGGTATTCATAAGGTGGATTCACGGGAAAAAAAAAGCTATTGTGAAGTTTTGACATAAAAAAAATCATTTTAAAAAAGGGAGTTTATAAGGAACTTGGTGTACAGCATGCCAAACCGCGTAAACGCAATAACGGAAGCACGAGGAGGCAATACGAACGAAGTATTAAAATTCAAGAAAATCCTAATGTTTTCAAAAATGTCATGTTTCCTATTTCTGTTCTAAGGCAAGATCGACAGTTTTGTTTCTTTATGTAATTTTTTGTAAATAAAATGTAGTGACTCATTTTTATTACTTTCATTTAATATGGGTTCCTTTAAGTGACCGGATTCATTGCTCTCGAGTGTACTAAAATTTTAACTCAAACGCAACAAAAGATATATAGATAGATAGATAGATAGATAGATAGATACAACGCTTTATTGCACACACTAAAATAAAGAAAACATCCACAAAGAGTAAGCATTAAAAAAAATGCTAATGTGGGCAAAGGCGGTCTTATCGCTTAAAGCGATCTCTTCCAGACAACCTTTGCGGTATAGGACAACAGAAAAAGTGCGACAGGCAGTGCACCAGAACAAGCAAATATGAAATAAAAATAAAAAATAAAAACAGTATTCAAACAGTTAGTTAGTGTGTTCCTTCCGAATGTTTTTATGATATAAAACTAGCGGCATGTCCGCAACTTCGTCCGTACGTGAACCTCACCTCGTATCTCTTAAAAGATTTTCCAAAAATTGTCTTACATACAAACCTATGAGTGAAAACTCCAGTGACGAACCATTTTTTAAATTTACTTTCATGAAAGAATACTTAACCCTTCCTAAACCCTCAACCCTTCTCTTCCCTTTGGTGTCGTAAAAGGCAACTAAGGGACTAAAGACTGCACATATATCTAACAGTATACAGCGGCGATGGGCTCACCCCACCTGTCACGCTGAGCACATGTGCAGTCGCTATTTGGTGAAATTTGGACTATGGTAGGGGATAGCCTTTGCTGTCCTCATTGCCTAGTCTCTGACTAACCCTTCGGGGATTATAGTCGTGATTATATGTATGTGCTTAAGTACATTTATGCAAACATTTTTCCGACAATTACAAACAACAAATGAAGAAATGGCCAAATATATGCAATCGTTATAAAGTGATGGATGCACAAACATGCATTCGTGGCTATAGTTTTTTACATAAATACTTAGATAGATGAAATGAAACGGTTTATACTTCGGTTCGACGCGATTCTGTTTCGGCGTGCAGTGGTACTGGGGGTAGCAATGCGCATTTGTCTGGCACAGACTATAATAGCTCGTTAGATTAGTTATTAAGTCTTAACTATAAGTTAGTTAACTGTTTTTTTATTATTATTAGTATTGACGTCAATAAGTGCCTGTAAAGGTTTACATTGAATAAATAATTTGACTTGACTTGACTTGACTTGAAACATTTTTATTTTTAACAGACACGGGTAGGTTACACACATTACCGCTATGTACAAAGTTAAAGGAAGAAATGTTCTAAAAACGGACTCCAATCATTTTGCAATGAAACTTAACACTCCCTCCGGAACCATCGGTCGACTTTCCCGATCGGTCCACTTTTGCAAACCGTCTACTTTTCCATTTGGTCAGCTTGTTCAAACCGTCTACTATTATGTCAAAGGTCATTATTGCGGTAGGATTTAGTATGAGATTGTTTATTATCTTGTTTTTATACTATGTGATCGAAACATGCCACACTAAATTTATTTATTTTTTAATTTATTTTTTATTTTTTTATTTTATGAGCTACACAAAACGGAATTACAGCGTTATTTTTTTTTTACATTGTTATTTTCAGTTTGTACAAACATTGATAGACTGCACTTCCAATGTATGTGCAGACAGCATGCATAAAACACATCGAGATCAAAAAGAATCGAGTATCAAAGTTAATTACAATAAATCACATTAAAAATTTACTAATTTACTTAAAATTAAATTCAAAATTTATTTTAAGTCATTCAATAAACAATAATGACAATAGTTGTAATTAATTAAATTGCTAGGAACAATCGCGCTAATGCAACCATTATGAAGAAAGCAATGTACGCCATAGTACTACATAGTACAACACCATCCAAATAATAAATATATTTCATTACGCTTGTATTCACTCGTAACATAAATCGTTGATTCGAAAATAATTACCGCTACGGAGGGGCGTCGAAGACACTCCACTCACAATAGCAGTGATAAATACTAGCTCGCAAATCTCTATGTTACATCAAAGTAACAGTAAAAGTAACTTTATACAAATTAACTTAAATAACACATAAAGTAGTTGTAAACTACGCGAAAACCATACGTAAAATGGTTTATCTAACAAAAATTAATAAATAAATAACAAAAAAAATCTTATCTATTCCAGTATGAGTAAGCGCGTGGCCTTCATCTCAGGTGGTAAGTGACGATAAAGCCGAAGGTGGAAGCGCGCTTCACCCGGAATACTCAACCACTGAGGAACTGGCTATATTATCTCTGAACTGTCGGAACAACAATGCTATCAACATTGTTGTAATGGCGCCAGACTTTCGATAAGATAGTGGCAGCTACCTAGGCGGACTTAACAAACCCTACCACCAATCGAATCAAGTACACAAAGACCCGCCCGCTGGGAATCGAACTCTAAGACTGGTCGCTTAGCCAATAGACCACAGAGGAGGTTCATATATAAAAAATAGAAAAACATATTAACTGTGCCGCGTAGCGGTGAAAGAATACTACCACCCTCTCGCTTCGCTTGGGTGTGTAAAGGCGCCTATATAACAGACTTGACTGCACATACTTCCAGCATTATAGAGCAGCGATGAGCTCACAACCCGTCACGCTGAGCAAATGTACAGTCGCTATTTGGTAAAAAGTGGACTATGGTGAGGACTGATTTTGCTGTCTTTATTGCCTAGTC
The DNA here is from genome assembly GCA_963921215.1 of Scoparia ambigualis. Classification (NCBI taxonomy): domain Eukaryota; kingdom Metazoa; phylum Arthropoda; class Insecta; order Lepidoptera; family Crambidae; genus Scoparia; species Scoparia ambigualis. The sequence continues at coordinate 25,808,538 of OY992519.1, read as the reverse complement.
TTTTACTAACCCTTATGGGATAATAGTCGTGAAAATAATGTATGTATGTATGAAAAACATAATAAATATCAAGTGACCGCGCGCACGTCCCTAGGCCCTCGAGCAATGTGGGTATTGTTTTTGTGTATCCTAATTAGATTACTCCTGGTTTTGTTGATTGCTTGATTTCTTTCATTAACTTTCTGAACGGAGGGATGGTTAAGAAAAACTGTATGTTGTCTGCTATGGAAGCGGTATTATGGTTACAGAAAGGAGCCCAAGTGGCGCTTCAAACAGTAATGTTTACTTTTGAACCTTCGCGTACCATTATAAACAAACATTTAGACAGGGATTAACGCTAACGAGTCGACTAACGAGAGAGATTTCGGTTCGACGCGATTCTATTTCGGCGTGCAGTGGTACTGGGGGTAGCGATGCGCATTTGTCTGGCACAGACTATAGCTCGTTAGATTAGTTGTTAAGTCTTAACTATAAGTTAGTTAACTGTTTTTTTATTATGATTAGTATTGACGTCAATAAGTGCCTGTAAAGGTTTACATTGAATAAATAATTTGACTTGACTTGACTTAACTGCTTATTAAAGGCATACTACGCATACATTTTTATATGTTTTACATACATAAAATCACGATTTTTATCCCCGTAGGATTAGCCAGAGACTACCAAATAGCGACTGCACATGTGCTCAGCGTGACGGGTGGTGAGCCCATCGCCGCTCTATGCTGTTAGATGCATGCGTAGTCTTTAGTCCGTTACTCGCCTTTTACGACACAGTGAGAGCGGTGGTAGTATTCTTTCACCGTCACGCAACACGGTTAATGTTATAGATATGTTATAAAATGTTATAAATTGACCGGAAGGCACGTCAAGTTGGTCCGTTGGTGACAAAATAGATACTTCTATTTTGTTCATAAAAGAGATACTTCTATTTGTTCATAAAAGTTATTGCATTTTGCAAACTTCAAGTTACAATGAATGCATAATTCTGCTTTTTTTTTTTTTTTTTTGACCCACGGAAATGCCTTTACGCATACCCACCGAACTGGGGCGCTCGATGGGTTATGTCGGGCTCGCCTGAGGGGCACTACCGACTAAAACCGTGGGATGCTCAACACTTCCGCTAAGAGGACTCTACAGCTACGGGAAGTCAGCTGGTGATTCTACCGCGGCTCGAGTCTGCGGGCCGTCATTTCCCCCCCATTTCCCCGACGGACGCCTTGAGGCCTAGCCTCACCAGAGGGCAACCTGGAGCATTTCAGGCCGCCCTCCGATACAACTTTGAACCACACATGCGGGTGTAGGGCTCCCCATGCCCGTACACCCGCGGTTCATTGAAGAGGTCCTAGCAGAGCCGGACAGAACCGGAATTTGGTATCTAAATTTGGTAAATTGCGAAGAACTAAGAGGTACATTGGAAAAACATAAAAATGGTATACTTTTTTTATTCGTATTCACTTTGGTTACAGAGGGCCCCGCTAGGATGACAAAACTTTAAAGCTGAATATCTTCTGTTCTAATTAGAATTTCTGGAATTTAATACATAAATCGGGAGGTACATTGGAGGTACATTAGAACAGTATATTTTTTATGTATTTCGAGCGTTATACAGCCGAGGGCCCAGCTGGGAAGATCAGGCATTTTATTGTAATTTCTGTCAAAACGGTTGAGGTACATTGAATTCTGTTGATAAATTCTAGAGGTACATTGAGCATCTGAAGCATTAGCTTTAGTTTTACGTGCCTAGCTCGGGGGGCCGTGCTAGGAAGGAACACATTGTTCCGTTATCTAGTTAAACCATATTAACGAGTTTCAAAAGAAGCTTCTTATCTTGGGCTAAATAATTGGTGTGAGCTTAAATAAATTTTAAAAAAATGTTTTACATTGATGCGTTCTGGGTTGAAGAGTAGGTACTAGAACCAACAAAAAATATTAGGCTTAAAGGGATAAAACTTAAAGCTTTAAGCTTGGCAGCGCCCCAATAGGCTCGTTTGCTGACTGTGTAGGTACCATACAAAAAAGGCACCACTAAGATAAGATAAGATAATAAAAGATAGTACAACATAATTATAATTATATTACGTTGCAACCCTGCATAAGGAATAGTACTAGTTCTGTGATCTAAACAGTCAGTGATGGAGCTCTTTGAAGTAGAAAGACCATTCCGCCCCAGCGGCTACCTTGTATAACCGATCGGAACTCACCGGAAACTCGGTTGGCCATGAAGCCACTACCTGCGAGTAACGCGACTGTGCACTGTGCACTGGACACTGGCAGGCCGCACAGCACGAGTGACACTTTAATTTTATTGCTTTTACGACGATTTAAGAAAGAAAAGAAAATACAAAAGTTTATTTATCAAATAAGTAGGTACCGTAAAACAGGGCGGGGCTATTTGGTTAAAAAGTAAGGATAATATTTATTTTTCCTTTGATTTTTAACAAACAAAGAAGTATGTGTTGCTTAATATAGAAACCTTAACATAGATACAACTCTATAAAAATACAAAAATAAAAACACAGAATGAACCAATAGTTAGGTTTATTTTAAAAAAGAAGGTGCCTTTCCAAATAACCCCTAAGGGTGGGGTTATTTGGTATGAATAAAAAGAGACATAGAAAATATCTTTATAAACCGTTTTTACATTTCAATATAAACACGGACGGCGATATTTGGTACTTAACATACATTTAAAATTGACAAATAGGTAATGCGAAAGTCAACACTAAATAATAAACATATTTACTTATAAACAAAACTTTTACTTAGAACAAAACTGACAAGACTCATGCTAAATGTAGTTCATAAAATTACACGCGCGGTGTTCTCTCTGATTGGTCGAGATTGACAGATAGCGGAGTTACCAACTGTTAGAGAAAAAAAAGGTTGCGTTTACGTTTATTATTTTTAATTTGTTTGCGTTCGTTCAAAAATATTTTTTTTTTTCCAAAAAGGCCCTTTCTACCGGTACTAAAAATTACAGAAATACTATCGGAGATAACAACGGTCTCAAAACGTCTTTACAAAAAGAGTAGGTACATAGCGAGATACCTAAACTCGTACTCATATTTTAGTGTCACAGAAGTAGTGTACGAGCTTAGATTAAAACAAAAAGGGAAGATACGGCATTAGCGTCTCGAGAGTGAGCCGCCAAAATTAGGCCTAAAGGCACAATTTCACTTCAGTCACAATTTGCCGAGCGAACAGGCTACATCGCACTATCGCGGATATTCTACTGTGTGAAAAAGAGAAAGACACTACTCCGCAGTGGCGTCGGAATCGGTCGTACGTACTCGTCTGTTGCGAAGCGACCGAGACGCCAACGCGCTACTCGCTGACTCCCTCGCGCTGACGTTGAAACCTACCGCTTTGTCTCGCTCGCTCGATTTACACTTTATAAGTGTGCGTGTGTGAGTGTTTGCTTATGTAGTTGAGTAGGATTATATTTTGATTGACTACAAGTAGGAGCATGCCGTATCTTCCCTTTTTGTTTTAATCTAAGTGTACGAGATATGTTTCAACATGACGAAGAATTTCATCAAAAATTGCTATTCTGCCTAGGAAAATGTTCATACAAATAATTATACAATCACTACTATTATCCACGAAGGGTTAGTCAGAGACTAGGCAATGAGGACCACAAAAGCAGTTCTCTACCATAGCCCACTTTTCATCAAATAGCGACTGCACATGTGCTCAGGGTGACAAGTGGTGAGCCCATCGTCGCTCTATGCTTTTGGATGTGTGTGCAGTCTTTAGTCCGTTAGTCGCCTTTTACGAAACCCAATGGAAGAGAGGGGGTGGTAGTATTGTTTCACCGCTACGCGACAAGGTTTTTATTCTTTAATCTAGAAAGAATTTATTTTTAACACAAATAAATTCGTATGGGCAAATTCCCATGCGAATTTTGCATGGTAAGAATAAAGTACTGCTCGATGCTCTAAAGAGGTGACAGTAGTTTCCCGAAACTCTACTGCCACCAAGGACTGATCTTCGTAAAATCCATTTTCTTGTTCAAATTCTTCTTTTTTCTTCTATAAAGTCTCACAATTCTTTATACGTATGGCAGCAGCTTAAAATTCGCTGAAAACATTTTCCTTTCCGATCCATTTCAGTCGGTATGTGCGCCTATATCTGTGCTAAACACCGAAATGGCAGTTAATGTCTCAACCCTGGTATTTCCATGACGAGAAAAGGGTTGATTGTTTAAAAATAAAGTCCGGCTCCGATTGAGGACATGACCTACTTGCCATACTGCCTGCCCCTCGCACATACATAATATAAGGGTTAGTCAGAGACTAGGCAATGAGAACATCCCCTCTCTTTAATTCACTAAGATTTATTTGTACTGGCACCTCGAGACCAACTGTTAGGTTAAGCAAGAAGTGCCAGACGTTCCTGCGCCAGTAGAACACTCCCGCAGGAGACCATCTGCGTTACGTCTTGACGCCAAATCAGTGCCCGCCGAAGCGCGCTCTTCATTCGGTACTCATAAGACTATTGTCTCGGGAGAGTCTCCCCGTGAACACGTGTAGTTCACTGCCTATTGTCCAGATATGTAACCGGACAATAGGCAGTGAATGAGCAATGAAGACAGCAAAAGCAAGTCCTCTACCATAGTCCACTTTTCACCAAATAGCGACTGCACATGTGCTCCGCGAGACAGGTGGTGAGCCCATCGCCGCTCTATGCTGTTGGAAGTATGTGCAGTGTTTAGTCCGTTAGTCGCCTTTTACGACACTCAAGGGAAGAGAGGGGGTGGTAGTACTCTTTCACCGCTACGCGACACGGTTTATACATATTATGTGATAAGAGGCTCACTATAAAAATACTACCAACCCCTCTATTCCCTTGGGCGTCGTAAAAGGCGACTAACGGACTAAAAACCAGCACATAAATCCAACATCATAGAGCGGCGATGTGCTCACCACCTATCGCGATGAGCACATGTGCAGTAGTAATCTGGTGAAACGTGGACTATGGCAGTGGACTACTTCTGCGTCTCTTTTGACTCTCTGACTAACCTTTCAAGGATTAATAGTTGTGAATCTATGTATGAATGTGTTCAGTTAAAAACCTAATTGTCAACCTTTTCATTTGAATTGAATTTTCCTTAGTTCGTTAGTTCGTCACTTTTATACTAGATGGCGCCACTTCAAATACTGAAATTACTGAATCGCGTCAGAGTTTTTGATCGATTTAGATTATAAGGTGCTAATAAGGTTGAATACAGTATCAGTTTTGGGAGCTTCTGTGTTTTATTATACCTGACCAAACAGAGGGAGAAGTGCAAATGCGACGCTGCACATGCCGTCGCCATTACCATCTATTGCATTTAGTAATCACTTTAGGTTATCAGCCACTCACCTCGAAACTTCGCAGCCATCCCCGCTCTGTAGGTAAATCACAAACGGTGTAGCTTTCAAATTGAAATTTCCGTTCAGTCTGATGCCACGGGTCGTTTGCATATTACAACGTTGGATGGAATGTCTAATATGACGATAGCTGGGACTTAATTTTGTTGTGATTCAAGTAGATAAAAGTGAGAGAGCTGTGCGGCCTAGTCGCTCACTAAAAGAAATACACTAACACTACCAACATCTCTCTTTCCTTGGGTATCGTAAAAGGCGACTAACGGATTAAAGACTAAAGCATAGAGCGGCGATGGGTTCACCACCAATCACGCTGGGGGTATTCCTCGAAGCGCACCCAGACCAAGCGCACCTAACCTATTGCTCCAAGCGCACCCGTTGGGTGCCCTTCAGAATAGGTAATTAAAATATTATATTTTTATTCCTCGAAGCGCACCTAAGGTAAAAAATAGAGAGGAGCTTAAAAGATTCGTAATATTGATGTCGATAGAAACTAGGAGTAGGTGCTACTACGTCAATGTGCGTAGTGTGTAATAGTGCGCTTGGTCTGGTGCGCTTCAAAATGGGTGCGCTTCGAGGAATATTCTCTTGCTGAGCACATGTGCAGTTGGAATTTGGTGAAACGTGGACTATGGCAGTGGACTGCTTCTGCGGTCCTCATTGCCTAGTCTCTGACTAACCCTATAGGGATAATATTCGTTAAATATAATTTAACGATTAATTAAACAACAATAAACTAATAACATCATCTATTTTCAATTTAACAGGATGACTTTGATAATAATCGACTGTTTAAAGGAGGTTCTATTGCTGATATAAGTACCTAACTTTTGCAAGGGCTTAAACAGAAACGTAGTTGACGAAAAACATTACCTGTTTCACTTTTTTGTTCTACATACATAGAATACTAACATAGATGGAGCCCAAATGAGATTCGTATAGTTGTCCTATTTTTTTAAATGGGCCATAAACGACCTAATTGGTCGAGTGGTTTGTACACCGGTTTTCATAGTGTCGCCATCTCTGAGGTCCCGGGTTCAATCCCCGGTCGGGTCAATTTAGAAATTATTGTTTTTCTAAATTGTCTCGGGTCTGGGTGTTTTCTATGTATAATAAGTATGTATTTAGGTATTATAATTATGTTTATCCGTTGTCTAGTAACCATTTAACGAGTTTCTTCGAAGCTTCTCTTGGGCTAGCTAATTGGTGTGAGTATAGGAAAGTTTAAAGTTTTCCGAATTATAAATTGTCCCCAACTAAATTGAACGAAAAGACATTACAATGAGACACAATAAGTTCCTAAAAACGTCAAATGTCTAGCGAAAATAAAAAAACCGGTCACCATTTATGACATAATATGGACCTATTACCCAAAAATAGGTCCATGCATATAACCATACCGAATTCAAAAGCGACTTGCCCCGTTACTCTCGAAACCGATCGCTATTGAACCGGATTGGTATTGTGAATTTTCGTATTTTTAAGTTACGACACCAGCGCTAATTACGATTCATATTGGGTGAACTAAATGGCATTGAGTTTTATATTTTTTTCACTCAATATCCACGCAATATGAATCCATATTAGCTCCGGTGTCGTAAATTAGGAGTACGAAAATTCACAATACCAATCCGATCCAATAGCGATCGGTTTTAAGAGTAAGGAGGCTGTACAAATGTAATTCAAATGAAGACCAAACGGAGTGCCCACTAAAATGTCATAGCACTCCTTCTATGCTTTAGTTAATATTCTACGACTTCATAGCAATAAATCATCACATTAAAATACAAAACCATAAATATTTTAAATGTCTAATTTCTAAAGGTAACAGAACTTTCAAGAGAATAACGTTTGATGCTTTATTAAGTTTAAGTGACATAATTTAGAACTATTTTCAGTTCAAATAAATAACTTACATTATATAATTGATGTTCTTCTAACTTCTTATATTCTATCATCTTCTTCTTCTTAGTGTCCATTAACTGAAGTCTGAAGGTCAGCAGTGAGTTATCAAAATGTTTCCTTATCCAGAGCAAATCTGAATAAGTGATCCATGGTTGTGATACCTGTTCATTCCCTGTTCTTTGAACTTTAAAATTTTCTATTTAGAAGTGACCTTATCCTTTTTTCAAACTTAGCATATCCTTAGTGAAAATAAGCAATAACTTACGTAGTATTTGATTTTTCTTTACTATGTAAGTTACTATAGTAATAATAACTATAGTTACGAGACACGTAGTGTTTGATCTTTCTTCATCCCCTGTCTGTCACGAAGATAACCATTGAATTTCCGTAACCTGAACCGTGTCGCCTAGCGGTGAATAGGATACCACCCCCTCTCTTCCCTTGGGTGTCGTAAAAGTCGACTAACGGACTAAAGACTGCACATACATCCAACAGCATACAGCGGCGATGGGCTCACCACCTGTCACGCCGAGGACAGTGCAGTCGCTATCTGACGAAAAGTGGACTATGGCAGTTGACTGCTTCTGCGGTCCTCAATGCCTAGTCTCTGACTAACCCTTGTAACAATTGAATTTCGATTTAGTCTGGTTTTACGGCAGCTGAGCTCTAATATACGTAAGTAGGCTAGACATTTATAAAACGCCCGGTTTCCCTGTTAGCCCGCAGCACCGACACGACAAATGGATTCAAGAACCCGCACCCCTGTTTGGTCGCCGTAATTAGAATTTCAGCAGCAAAATTTGGTTTTGTTTGCACACCGAATTGGGTATCCGTGCACCTCTCGTGCGGATTAAAAATTAATGGAATATGTGGACTGGCATTATGACGTTTCTATTAAATATTAATTGGGCTTTGTTCGGTTCCTCATTCCGTTCAGCGATGTTGCGAACTAAATTTATTTTGATCGATCGCGTCTTTATTAACTTAAAGTTGGTCAGGTTCTTTTATTTAAGTAAAACTGTTAGTCAAATAATGCGTTGTAAAAAATTGTAACATAAAGTTTATCAGACTGCACTGTTTGATAAACTTTTCCTAGTATAATAATAAAATGACCAATCAACGTTTTTAACAATCGTTGGTAAAGTTTCATGTAATTTTTGGTGGAATGACGGAACCCTTAAATTCATAATAAATTAGGGGACTGGCATTATAAAACGTTTATATTAAACATTAATTTTGTTTTGTTCCTGATTCTGTTGTGCGATTGCTAATTATATTTATTTTGCTCGCGTCTTTACGTCTTCTTTTTTATCAACTCAGAAAGCTATGTTGGCGTTCGCACAATATCTTACTTCATTGCAATTAGATAAATGATATACTTGACGTGACACACACAAACATACATAGTTAATTACTTACATTTATTCACGACTACTTATCCCCTATGGGTTAGTCTGAGACTGGGCAATGAGGACCGCAGAAGCAGTCCGCTGCCATAGTCTGTTCACCAAATTACAACTGCACAGTGCTGCAAAAAATTATTTATGCTGGTACTAGTGGTGGCCAGGACTCGAGTTCTTTAATTCCGAATTTAGGGACTGGACTCATTTTGCAGAGCTCGCAAGACTCCGACTTAAATGAGTCCTGAGTTCTGAGCCTTGAGTCCTTCCGTCAAGTCCTAATGCAAAAAGACGCGACCCATAGAACTGAGCCTTATTATGGAACTCAAGTTCTTAAAAAAACCTGAAGTTTTTAATTGTATAATACTAATATCTAAGGCGTCACCTCCACGTATCTTTCCATAAAAAAATGATAGTAACTCTTCGATCATGTAATCGAAGTAATAACTTTTTGAACTTCTTTCTCCTCTTCGGCGCACTCGTCGCGTTGGCTCGCTTGTGGAGCTGGTTGACGAACGCCTAATTGTATAACACTATAGCCTAGAAATTTATATCAACAGAATGGATATGGAACTCACTGTTTCAATAAAAACTTCGGCACTAGCAATGAACTCGTCTTAAGAGTCTCTATATTATTGTAAAAAGACTCGAGTTCTCGAGTTATATTGTAGGGACTCTTAGGTGTTATCACTTACAAAAAGGCTTGAGCTCTCTTTTACGAGTCCAACCTCAAAAAATGATCCCAGTTCCTAAATACGACTTCAAGAACTCGATTCCTGGTCAACACTAGCTGGAAGGCGAACAACATACATTTCATAATAAACAGTTGTTTCTAATACGTGAACTGTGTGATAGCAGCTCATTTGTAGAATACTAAAATAAAAACACATATCTCTCCTTAAGTGTCATAAAAGGCGACTAACGGACTAAAGACTGCACATACTTCTAACAGCATAGAGCGGCGATGGGCTCACCACCTCTCACGTTGAGCACATGTGCAGTCGCTATTTGGTGAAAAGTGGACTATGGGAAAGGACTGCTTTTGCGGTCAAATCAAAAATCATTTATTTGCGAGAACATTATTTACACCTTAATCAGGTGACATGTTAATAAAGATAAAGTACAAATGTTCGCCTTAAACTCGAAAGCATGCAAAAATATATATGTCAGTTAAATGTCAATATCTATTTTAATTACCTACTAATTTATGTGAGAAGTCACTAGATCCATCGAGCACTTCCAAATTCTCGCAAGGAATAAAAACATTTTCCGATTAACCATTTGCGCAGCTCCGATTTGAAACGATTAAATGGCCAATCTCTCTAATACCTTGGGGTATCTTGTAATTAATACAATTTTATTGAATTAATGTAGCAGTTTTTGCCATGCATAAAACCTCTGTATGGTTGTGTTTTTAATTTAGTAGGGTCTCTTTGTGAATATTTACTATTTTCGGTAATCCTTTTGAATAAGTGTGGGTGATTTTATACAAAAATGCCAACTTCCAAAATATACATGGATGAAACTGTCAGTATTTGCAGTTTTTTAAAAAGTGATCTACAGGAATGCATTTGACCAACCCTGCAAACCGCACGTACACACTTTTTTTGTGCCAGGAAGGTTTTATTAACGAGGGTTGAGTTTCCCCATATCTGAGAATGGAGCCTACATAGCCATTGTAAGCAGTGAGGGCCGCGTTTTCGCCGACTGTTGTGCTTAATTTTTTCAGTGCATACACAATTTTATTTATTTTACCACATGTCACGTTGATATGCTGTTTCCAATTACAGTTTTTGTCAAGTTTTAAGCCTAAGAATTTTGATGAATTATTGTTGTCTATTTTGTGTCCGTTGTATTGAATATTTAATATTTTGTCAATAGTGTTGTAGTTAGAAAATTCAATGTACTTACTTACTTAGTTTATCTTGCCCAAATTAACGCATAATGAATTTTGCTCTAACCATTTAATTATGTTGCTTAATGCTAAGTTTATTCTAGTTTCTCGTGTTTCTTGTCGTCTGGGATTATTAGAGTTATATCGTCAGCAAACAATATACATTCTTCGTTCGTTGCATCATCATTGCCTAGTCTCTGACTAACCTTTCGGGAATAATAGTTGTGTATTTTATGTATGTATGTGTATATGTTTCAAAAACTGAAAAGAGGTTTTTGACAGCGACTGCGTGCGGCGACTAATTTACCAAATTGCGTACCAATCCATAAATTAGCAGCCAGTTGTGAAAGCCTCCATTGGGCGCGCATTAATATGCTGAGTTCGCGAGCATCGGCACATCGCTCATGTTATTCAGAAATGGCGGATTCGCTACGTTATTCTGAAATCAAAAACTTACGAATCAAAAGTGGAATATCAAGGATTACAAATGTTTAACCAAAACACTGTTGACAAATTTTTACTTTACAATACAATAAATATACAAAATAATCTTTTTCAAATAAACTTAATAATAAGAACTTTTGATTTGGTCCGTCCAAAATGTTATCTTACCTTACCACCACAGTTAGGACGTCTTTTTTTAGCTGTGGAGAAGAATTGGCGCAAGAAACTGCACAGCTTTATACAGAAGTAACGACATTTACAATAAAAATGTCGTTAGCAAATAATACAACTTACAACTACAACATACATTATTTAAAATTTTAAATTGAAGTGGTTGCAGAATTTAAAACCCAACCAGATTATACAAAATACATTAAAAAAATTAAAAAAAATACTTACATACAATACCTACTAAGTCATACTCGTACATGCACTACGTCCATACATGTTTGTCATTTACATAATCTTCCACATTATAATAACATTTACTTACGAGGGCTTTCTTCACATATATGTTATTAATATGAAAAATATAAGTATTACCTATAAATGCACATTCGCCTTGTCGCGTAGCAGCTATAGAATACTACCACACCCTCCCATTCCTTGGGTGTCGTAAAAGGCGACTAACGTACTAAGACTGCACATACATCCAACAGCATAGAACGGCGATGGGCTCACCACCTGTCACGCGGAGCATGTGCAGTCGCTATTCGGTGAAAAGTGGACTACGGTAGCGGACTGCTTTTGCAGTCCTCATTGCTGAATCTCTCACGAACCCTTCCGGGATAATAGGTGTGATTATTATGTATGTATAAATGCCCAACGTCTCAATAAATGTAAAATACGTGCGACTGTGCACCAGAATACAGCTGCTGTGCGAGCCGCCCGAATATCACATTTCAGTCATCAAAATTACATGTGCATTACACTAATTACTTGGCTACTACTGCTGGAACACATGATCAGTCAATAGGAAATCCATCTGGCACCCTTTAGGCCTTTTGCGAATATTTTTGAATTAACTGTGTTTTTATTACGATTTGTAGATAAGGCTTGTTGGGTTTGGATAGTATAGGTTTGGGTGGGCGAATACTTGCTCTGGATTTCCTATATACTGTACTTCAGAAGGCTCGAATTAATATAAGTTTTATGTTATACAAGATTTTAATGGATAAAAATTGTCTGCCAAATATTACAATTTTTTTTATCACAATTACTTTTTCCGTAAGTATGTACTCTACATATTTTTCCTCACAGAAGGTCGCATATCCTGTTTCTCTTTAAAACCTCGTTAATCCAACAAGACTAACGTAACGAAATCCACAAGCTTTCTAAACGATGATCTGAGCAGTAGCGTTATTTGGCTTACATCAAATCAGGCGAACGTTTCTGACGGTAATCCAGACGAATGTTTACAAGAGCGCCTTCTAATTAGGCCTATTGCGAATGCCGGTGCCATAGTGGAAGTAGGGTAAGTAAGATTCATCATTCGTAAAAACTCGAAACTTGATAACAAAACATTGAAAAAAATAACTATCTCAGATGGGAATCTAACCCACGTCCTTCGCAATCCGAGCGAGCTATTGGTTAGACCCAGAACAGTTTTTTCTATTCCGTGGTTAGACTTGTCGATATTCTTCAACGCTTTTGGGTTTATAAAGCAATAATCAATGTCAAAGTTATCGTTATCTTAAGGTACAGTGCAGGCCAATTGCTAGGCTATGGAGTAAGACTGTTTAACTGTTAGAAGAAAATGAATTAGGGATACTATATCGCCCGGAGATACGCACAAGGCTATGCAGGACTAGCGCTCGAACCCTTAGCGTGCAATATCAAAGTAAAATTTTTTTTTTTTAAACACTGAAAAAAGACGACAACCTCAGACGGGAATCGAACCACGCACCTTCTGTATTCCGGGTGGCTGCCTTAACCACTTGGCTACCGAGGTCTGGCTTTCAACCGTCGAAATTTGTCAGTGCTTGATGCTTATGTTTTTAGTCAACATTGCTTCATCAAATCTTAGAAGTTTTCACCTCTGAGATCCGAAAGAAATATTTTTACAAATATTTGAACATTCGGTTAAGATGAAGCTGCGTTTATAGATTAATGTTTTATATTTTAGCGTTTTATTAACGCTTAAATATACTTAAGTAAAATTTTAAACACTGAAAAAAGACGACCACCTCAGGCGGGAATCGAACCACGCACCTTCCGCATTCCGGGCGGCTGCCTTAACCACTTGGCTACCGAGGTCTGGCTTTCAACCGTCGAAATTTGTCAGTGCTTGATGCTTATGTTTTGCCCTTTTTTATGCTTATCACAATAATGGTGCAACGCATTAATATTGATTTTAGTGCTACACTCATGTATTCCTTATTAACGGACAGATACCATTCATTCTGTACCGTTACACCGCGTACATGGTTCTTAATTTTTGGGAACAGAAAAAAGTCACAAGGTGCCAGCCAGGTCGGGACTGTGAGCGGGATGGCCCATAAGTTCTACGTTTTTCACCTTCAAAAATTCGTTTGTCTCTCTGGCCGTGTGGGAACTAGCATTGTCGTGGTGCAAGATGACACGGCGTTTACGGTTATTTTTACGGAGTTCGTCAATAATTTTCGGCAAACAAATGGTTATGTACCAGTCACTATTCACGGTACGACGATTCTTTAAAGCAACAGTAGCCACGTGTCCAGTTTTATTAAAAAAAGATGCAATCATCCGCTTAGATGCACTTTTTACGCGCGCCGCTTTGGTTGGTTTCGGCTCATCTTGAAAGCGTATGGGACGCTCGATTGCTGCTTTGTTTTGGGATCGTAGCAATAAATCCATGTTTCGTCACCTGTTACTCTGTCCATTTGACGCACCTTCGTTGAATCTGGTAAGCATGGCACTGCACCAAGTGACGCGGTCCGTTTTTTGAGCTTCGGTCAAATTGTGTGGGATCCACCGCGAGCACAGCTTTCACACACCCAAATGTTTGTGTAGGATTGATTATTTGACTCATGCATATGTCTAAGGATGCGCGAATCTCATGGCAGGTTCACATGCTTGTCTGTTTCAATCGTACGGCGCACAGCATCGATGTTTTTGTTGATCACAGCGGTGGACGGGCAACCATCGCGAGATTCGTCACTGAGATTCACACGACCGCGCATGAATTCTGCAAACCAGCTATAAATAGTCGTGTAGCATGTTGCTTCATCGCTAAAAGCAGATTGAAGCATAAAGTTACTATACCTTTCCGTTAGGTATAGTAACTTTATGGATTGAAGCTAAGCGATGCTCTGTTAAGCTGTCAAATTACACTTAAAATCGTAGAAAATCATACTACGAAAATTTTCCCGAGTTAAATCCATGTTAATGTAGACAATTTTTTAAAATGGCGCCACATTGTAAAAGCAATTGACAGTCAGAGAAACAAACTGCGTCTACAGCCGAAGAGTTCCATTTTCAAATGTTGTAATTAGGTACTTTTTAAATATTGTTTATATAAGTGGCCAGTTCCGGAAACTTTTAGTGTGACCTATGTTTGTAGCAGTGTGGTGCCGGTTAATTATTAAAAGAATACTGCCAAACCCGTCTCCACAAAATGCAACTAGCAACAGCAACCTGTGCAGGGCATGTGGAGGGGAAACGGAGTCCATGAAGCACCTACTGTGTGACTATTTTGCTAGGAAAAGGATGAATCTTCTAAGATCGGCCTACCCGAAACCAGAAGACTTTAGACTCTTCGCTCTCAAAGACATTGCCAAGCTTATAGCAATTATCTTCACTGAGGAGTCAAAGTGATAGGACGGGGTTGCACAAAAGATCCCAATGGGTCGTCGACATGCTGCTGCGAGAGGGAGACCTCTGCAGACCCCACTAGATAAGATAAGATAACCTATCTCTCTTGGGGTGTCGTAAAAAGGCTCACGGACTAAAAACTGCACGTACATTCAACTCGGCGATGGGCTCACCACCTGTCAAGCTAAGCACATGATGAGCAGCCTACATGGACTGAGACTGCGCTGTTTTTGCGGTCCTCATTGCTTAGTCTTTGACTAACCCTATGGAGATTATAATCGTGAGTGTTTATGTGTGTACGTGCAATGGCGGACTCCGTCGCTTTACCAGTCTAAAGGTCAAAATCCCTTGCACACCGCGTCGTCTATTTGGTACGGGCACGTACCCGGGCGGTCGGTGCGCTTCATACGAAAATCGCTGCAAAGTGGTAAAGCGACGGTGACCCAGACCGGTACAATGGCGGACTCCGTCGCTTTACCAGTCTAAAGGTCAAAATCCCTTACACACCGCGTCGTCTATTTGGTACGGGCACGTACCCGGACGGGCGGTGCGCTTCGTACGAAAATCCACTCACGTATACACTCACGATGCTGCCTAAATCTACACTATGCCGAATCGCTGGAATGCGAACTAATATTAGATTACTTTGACTTTTGTATCAACGGAACGAACCCAGAGAAATTGTTCCAAACAGAACAGAATTTATATTGCATTTAATTAGTTTAAGACACGCCGAGGGGCCAAATGCTTAAGGAATTGGTTAATGAAAGGCGCCTGTTCTATAATTAGGTCTGTTAAGTAGCAACTCTGACTTTGTTTCTTTTTTAAGTGGCTTTGTACGATTTGCACTTAAGGGAGTCTCAAAATTCTCAAAATTAAAACAAAGTTTTTATTATAAGTACATGACTTAATTTTGCCTGTTGCTTAGTTAACGTTAATTCATCGCGGAGATGAACTAGCCTATTGACGTCTTCAGGGCCCTACATATTATGACGACCTCCGTAGTCAGCACACCGGTTCTAGCCTCGCGCTATCTCTGAGTTCCCGGGTTCAATTCCCGGTCGGGTTAATTTAGAAAAAAACTCTTTTTCTTAATTTATTTCGGGTCTGGGTGTTTTCTATGCTTATCCGTTATCTAATTAACAGAATAACTTGGGCTGGATGAATGCAGTCTTGCCAACTTAGTGGACTTTCCACTAAAAGTGGTGGTTTCAACCCCCCTTTTAGTGGCTAGTGGTTTTTCTAATGGATTACTTAATAGAATTTCATTTTTAGTAGGCTGAATCACTCAACCACTTGATGACATGAATAAAAAAAATAATCGAGTGGTTGAGTAACCAGTTAGTAAAAAATTCACTAAGTTAGCAACATTGGATAAATGGAGTGTGCGTAGATTTTTTTTTATCTGTCCCTGTAAAAAAATACTAACTGTGTCGCATAGCAGTGAGAATACTCCACCCCCTATCTTCCCTTGGATGTCGTTAAAGGCGACGAACGGACTAAAGACTGCACATAAATACTTCCAACATCATAGAGCGGCGATGGGCTCACTGTCACGCTAAGCACATGTGCAGTCGTTATTTGGTGAAAAGTGGACTATGGCAGAGGACTGTTTCTGCGGTCCTCATTGCTTAACCCTTCGGCGATAATAGTCGTGATTTTAATATGTATGTATGTATGTATGTATCTATGTAAAAAAAAACATCTCAATCGGTGTAGCGGTTTAAGCGTGAAAGTGCTAAAAGAGCAGCACTAAATAGGTCTGTGGGAAGTGTGTAAGGATATCATTTGAAAATATATTATCTGTGAACGTGAGCAATTGATGTACGAATGAAGCATGACAGGTGTGAAAGAGATGAATAGATGCAATAACCTGTAAGTGTGAAAGAGTATAGATATTGGTAACTGTGTGAAACGGATAGAAATAGTTTTAAGATGATTTTCTTACACTTACACTTGTAAGAAAGACAGAAAATAACAGATTTGGAAATCAACGTTCAGATTTTTCAATGTCACTTTACAATAGTGTAGTCCTCGCCAACAAAATCACTTTAACAAAATACTGGCGGCCCGCCCGCACTTTGGTCCACGCTGACTTAGAAACTCCGACATAGTTCAGACATTTTAAGCAAATTATCTACATACTCGTACATACATTCATAATCACGACTATTATCCTCGAAGAGTTAGTCAGAGACTAGGCCATGAGGACAGCAAAAGCAGTGCCCTACCATAGTCCACTTTTCACCAAATAGCGACTGCACATGTGCTCAACGTGACAGGTTGTGAGCCCATCACCGCTCTATGCTGTTAGATAGATAGATAGATAAACACTTTATTGCACATACACAAGGAACAGTTACACGTGACATAAACTTAAAACTAGTATGTACACAGGCGGTCTTATCGCTGAAAGCGATCTCTTCCAGATAACCTTTGGTTAGCGGACAGCGGCTGTTGTATGTCTTAGGTCCGTTAGACGCATTTTACAACACCCAATGGAAAAGAGTGGTTATTAGTATTCTTTTACCGCTACGAAACACGGTTAATCTACATATTTTGTACCTATTTATTTATTTAATTATTTATTTATTTATTTCCTTTTTTATCGAGACAACAACAGCCATACATAACCTATAATGTAACAAATTAACTTATTCAAAGCATATTCGGCCAAAAAGTTGTCTACAAAGAAAAAATAACAAAACGCCCATACCGGCAACTAATAATAATTAGTTAAGCTTACATGCTAGGAAACTTATCAGTTATTACATTATAAAGAATATATAATTATATTTATAAAACCAAACTATCACTAGAGCTTTATGGCAAAAAGCTATAAAAAAAAAGCTTCGTTCCTTATCGATCTTCCTATCAATGAGAACCGCGTAAATATCTAATGCGTGACATGAAGGAGCCATAGGCACGGGAAAACGGCGACTTTACTTTATACGTAACTAGCGGATCCTCGGGGTTTTACCCGCGTAGTACCCGTTCCCGTGGGAATATCGGAATAATTCCCACGGGGGAAAAATATGGCCTATGTCACTTGGGAAGAATGTAGCTTTCTAATGGTCAAAGAATTTTCTTTTCTAAATCGGTCCGGTAGTTTCGGAGCCTATTCAATCCAAACAAACAAACAAATCTTTCCTCTTCATAATAAGTACGAGTATGCAAAGTCAGTCGGAAAGGGGGTACTAAGCCGAAAGGAGGGTAAAGTATACATGATAGTAAATAACTTTTCTCTAAGAACTTTTCCTAAAAAATGGATAACTTTAGATTAACAGCTGAATTAAGATTTCATAAGAAATGACGCTGTGGTATCCCTGGCAGTCAGGTGTTTTGAGAGAGAGACAGATTTGAGTTCATTGAGTTCATTGCTGGGGTTAACAAGTGGCGTTAGCCCCGCCCCTAGTCAGGGTTGTATGTTGTGTTTTTATTAAGCATAAAATATGTATGTTTGGTGTCGTAAAATAAAAGGCGACTAACGGACTAAAGACTGCACAAATATCCAAAAGCAGAGCGGCGATGGGCTCACCACCTGTCACGCTGAGCACATGTGCAGTCGCTATTTAGTGAAAAGTGGACTATGTCAGAGGGCTGGTTTTGCGGTCCTCATTGCAGTCTCTGACTAACCCTTCCAAAAAAAAATCAAAATCAAAATCATAATTTCTTTATTCAGTAAACATAAAATAAGCATTTTGAATCGTCAAAAGTTAATAGATGGATGGGCGGCACCCGCCCACCTACCCCACCCATTCCCAAGAAACTCCCCAGTTTTATAGTAATATAAAAGTAACGACATTTACAAAACAATATGTCGTAACCAAATCATACAATATACAAAAATACAGATTGTGAGCGTCAATACAATTTGGAAAATGCCCTCCCTATCATAGAAGGACATTTTTCATTACAACTAAAAAAACATTTAAAAATAAATATTTAAAAAATAAATTAAGTTTATTTAACAACAATAACTTAAAAGACAAAGCGCTTTCAAATTACAAATGAAATTTGTACATGCTAAGGTTGTGTCGATGAACGCTTCTAATTTAATCTGGTTACAGAGATCTCTACCAAGGCTAAGCCTGTCTTGTAGACAATCTATTGTCACAAGTTGTCAGTCTGTTTACGCGACTTTCGTCAGACAACAGTACAATTAAAATTAAACTTGACTAAACTTAATAAGAAAATGAGAGAAAACAAAAATACATGATAAAAATAATAGTAAATTATTATGAAAGGACGTATGTGTTTGTTTGTGTGTGAGTGTGTGTGTGTATGTGCGCGTGTGTGGGGGGGTGTGTTTGTTTTAAGTACTATACGAGAACGTGGGCCTGAATACACAAGGCACATCCGAGGACTTTGTCAAGGAATCCTCGGATTGGTCTTGAAAATTTCGGTTCACACACCGACAGAGTGTGAACACTAGGCGGCGCCACTATCGATTTGTACACACTCGCACTTGACTCATGTTTGTTGTACTGTGTGAGGACTTATGTGTAAATTTTACACTCAAGACCTCGTATTGGTGTCAGTACCTGACAGTGTGTATTTAGGTCCTCATATGGATACATTTCCACGTCGTGATCAAAGGCTCGTTCCCATGGCTCGTTCCCATGCACCCAAAGGCCCATTGTTTTCGAAAAATGAAAGTTCATACATCGGTTCCCATTGCACCCAAACGAAATTGAAGGTTCAATAAAACGTTCCCAGTGCATCCAAAAGCTATCAGTACTGTCAGAAGCTTCAGTTTGCGACCCATTTGAGGTCGATTTTTAAAAAGAATTTGCGGTAAGAGGGAATAAGCAAGATGTTGTGTAGGCGTGTCTTGTATAGTCACTGGACTGACGTTTAAAAAGGAAAACTTAATAAATAAAAAAAGACAAATAACTAATTAAAAAACTGTTTATTAATCATCAGGTTATTATTATTAATTACAGACAATAATTATTACAGGTAATCAACTCTAAATCATCACAGTTTAGTGTTCATTTTTAACTAATCTAAAGACTAAATAGTAAAACAAATGCAGATCTTTTATTATTACAGATAATTAACTATAAATCATCACAGCTTGACGAAAATATTAATAATAAAGTTCCTCTTCATTGTGGTCATGTAACAGGAAATTTTCAAAACATGCAGGTATTTCGACATCTTTCGTATCATCAAATTGCGTTTTTGTGACATCAAGACTTTCGTTTCTGGATCTATATAAAGCGCTCTTAACACTTTAAAACGGGGAATTTCTTCTACCAGGTTAGCCTTTGTCGACGTAATTTTTTTTGTATCTTTAAAAATCTTTGGTATTGCCGTTGAAGTGTTTCTTAATTTTTCTAGGCATTCTTTTTTAAATTCTTGTGTCAGCATAGAACGCCTTTGTGGTAAACAAGTGTGACGAGTTTCGGATAATATTGTTGTTCCTAATATTTAGACGTTCGCCTTACACATTCTGTTAGAAGTACACCGCCACATTTGTGATCCATCTTGTAACGTGTGATGAAGAGTATGTCTTCGAAGACCTCCTGAGAGAAGTTTTTTGTTACCTAAAACAATTTGATCATTTTCTTTACAATTATTAATTACAATTAATTTATATGCTATTTTGTTACAGAAAAACATCATGACTTTATATAAAAAAGGCACAGCAAAAAATCAGCATTTCATCCTAAACCACGTGAAATAAAACCACGTAATATATTAAAAATAAAAAATAATAATTTAATTAAAGCACAATTTTTAACGTCCTCTTAGCAGTTAAAAATTATAATTTTTGCTGCGTCTTATTTTAAACTGGCCCAAGTAAGGACATCATTTATGGGTATGGTATAAGGTTTTATACCTAATTAGTTACCAAAAAGAATAATGAACCTGACAGTAAAAATTTTAAAACACATAAAACAGTGTTTAAAAAAGCTTACTTTATATAAATAATAAAATAGAAGATCATTTTATTTTATGTAATTAGCAAATTGTATTTGGTTTTAAAAAGAGCAATCCTTCGAGTTTCGTGCTCGTTCTTGTCAGAGGAATCTGCCTTACGAATGAGCAGTAATATATAAAAAATTGTGACGGTTTTTAAATGTAATTTTTAATTATTTTAAAATTGTTCATTATATAAATAGTTTTTTTTTAGTACAGAACACCAAAATAATCATTCTAAACGGTTTAAAATTTACTAAGATATCATATAATCATACCTTAAAAATACAGTCAAATTGAGTATCCTCCTTTTTCGTTAGTAAAAAGTAAAAAAGATGTTCTGCTACTGATTTCGCATGACATTATAATATGTATATTGTTATATAAAAACACATCATGATTAATTACTTACTTGGACCACTAATAAACTCCAACTCCGTGGCGACGCTGGGTCCAGCAGCGTCGTCGTCGACTCGATTCATTGTCCTTCACTTCACTTGTTAATAATACACGTAATACAAAAAAAGAGCACGCTGCAAGAGAGCAAGGACAACTGATAACAAAACATTGCATTTCCGTAAGATGACCGAAACAGGACAAACATGTCTCTTGCTATCTCGCTCTTATATTTTACAAGACAATAACACGCATCGCAAACCGGCGCTAAAGTAACCATTTCTCGTGGTGTTTTTTTTCCGATTGTACCTTCTTCACTTTTGGGTGCATTGGGAACAGATTTGTTTACGAAATAAATATTAAATAAAACTCTTGGGTGCAGTGGGAATAGATTTTTGGATGCATGGGAACGAGCCGTGATCGGCTAGGGTGATCAGGAAGAGTGTTGTTTTTCCGTCTTTGTTTTGTAAGAACGTAAGCAAAGTAAGTATTTTTACAAGCTTTTATTTAGTTTCACCTGTCCGTTTGCAAATTAAATTTCATCCACTTCCCGGTTACCGATAGAGCTGAAATTTTGCATACAAGTGTAAATCGCGTGACCATGCAATATTATAATGACATGGTGCTGATCTGATGATGGAGCTGAAAGGTGGCTATAGGAACTTTGCAAAGAAACAACACAATCTCATCGAGTTTGGGTTCATTTGAATCGTCTTGACGAGTAGTTTGCCTTTTAATGGTAACCACGGTCTGATGATGGACCTGGAAGGTGGTCATAGGAACTCTGTAATGAAACGACGCAACCCCATCGAGTTTCGGCTCGTTTCATTCGTCTTGATGAGTACTTGGTTTTTAGATTGTTACCAGGGTCTGATCTGATGATGGAGCTGAAAGATGGTCATAGGAACTCAGTAAAGAAACGACGCAACCTCATCGAGTCTCGGCTCGTTTGATTTGTCTTGACGAGTACTTTTGTGCTAGATGGTAACCAGGGTCTGATGATAGAGCTGGAAGATGGCCATAGCAACTCAGTAATTAAACAACATAACCCCATCGAGTATGGGCTCGTTTGAATTGTCTTGACGAGTACTTTTGTGCTAGTATAAGTTTAATACTAAGTAATGATATGTAACGTACCCAGGGACCGGATTACCGGTATTTTTCATATAACGTTACTAATATAACGTTAATGTAACGTTATACCCAAAATTTGTATCGTTATTAGTACCGTTAAAAATTAACGTTATTATAACGTTACCAATAGTTCTTTCTCTTTTCAATTTGCGATTGCTCGCGTTTACACACTCAATAGTCGTAATTCTTTCATAGCGTACTTAACAGTGTAACGTACACAGTGTGTTTTGGTTAAGTTTTTTAACTTAAAATGATGATAATTTTTTGCATGTCCCATACTGACTAGATGAAGTTTAGAACATTATTGTTTATTTATTGTTAGCTCTATGCAGTCGCGAAGTATTTTACTTGATGCATATAATGATGAATTTTAAGAAATGGAGTGTAAATTATTGAAAATACAAGTACATTATTTTTAAAACTCATTTAATTACTCGTGTCGGATTTTGGTGCTGACATGGAATTCAATTTTGTAACCGCCTTTTTGCAAAGAAGTTGTATAAAAACTACCAATGAATGTCACTTTTTACGGTTTAGTAAAACTAAATCAATTCCGGCAAACATATTTTACTTGGATTGGCAAGAATCATGTTTTGTCGGTTCAGGTTTCGTTGAGAGAGGTACAAAAAGTTGGCTTTGCTTTGTAACCGTTAAAATAAAAGTTATTCAAGGAATTGCTGTTAATGCCTATTTTGAAAGGCAAGTTTCATTATACTACAATGCATACAAATACATTTAAAACCATTGGGTTCACACTTTACGAGATATTACAGTTTTTAGCGGCCGAAATGGAGGAGCGTTACTTCCACTTTGTTTGGTTACATATAGGATGGAACCTCTGGATGGAATAGAAGTTACAAAGTGGAAACAAAAAGTCGAATTCACAAGTTGTATTTTATTTTAAAAATAAATGTTTCGCAAACCAGGTACTGTAAATATAATAACAGTTGGTGTTGTAAAAGACAATTGTTTTAATTTCATGCATTTGGCTTTGCACACCTACTTTGTCTCGGTGATGTGTGTGGTGTCAGTGGGTATAAGTACTGATTTAGTTTCATTAATCATACTTACACTTTTAAGTGGCCTTACTTTACAATTTTACATTACTTTATTTTAAACCGACTTCAAAAAAGGAGGAGGTTCTTAATTCGGTTGTATGTTTTTTATGTCTGTTACCTTAGAACCAACTCAGTCATTTATACACCGATTTAGAAAATTATTTTTTTATTTGAAAGGATATACTTCCAGATTGGTTCCATCAAAATCCAGTTCTTATGATGGAATCCTCAGGAATTGAGGGAACTCCTCAAATATTGTAGGCATACCTATAGCGATTTTGATATTTTCAGCAATAAGTCAAGAATTTGCATTCAGAAAGTATCATTTGATGAAGTAGAACTGATGAAGAAGAGCACAGAATGTCATTGGAACTCCTCAATTATAAGTATTTCACGGGTGGCGATAAGATATCTCGATTAAGATAGTTAAGCGACTATGACGAATTAAAAGAAGGCAGGTACCGGAAATCAGTTCTGATTGTGGAATCCTATAGCGATTTTTGTATTTTCAGCCATAGGTCAAATGAGATCCACTCCGGCAATATCCTTCCTAACTAATATTGTAAATGCGAAAGCGTGTTTGTTTGTTTGTCCGTCTCTCACTTGCGCATCGACCTGATTTTGCACATAGATAGCTGAAGAACAATAGTGACATAGGCCACTTTTTATCATTCCTTCCGAAACATTTCTATTAGGATTTATAAATACACTATTCACACTATTATTTCTGTCACTTCTTGTCTAAATTCTTCTTAACATCTTTATGCCGATGACTTACAAATTTACTCTCAGGCCTCGGCTGAGAACCTCTCAGAAGCGATTGAGCAGATCAATGGTGACTTGGCTACGATCTACGACTGGAGCAAGTCAAAAACGTCCCTCTAGTTTGCCTAACGGTGAACCCAAGTAACTCGCAAGTCATCATCGTAGGAGGGTATATACAGCGTTCACGAGTAAATCCGGGTAACTTACCGTCTGTTTTGTATGTTGATTTCCTACTTTGTGATAGGCGTTTCTCGTATTCTTCGCTTGTCGCATTTAAACGGCGCTGTCTCATACAAGTAGCGCGTTTTGTAGGTTTACCAATATTCGCTTTCGATAAATAGATCGAAACGATTCACTAAAAAGCGAGAAATAAACTAAAAATTTTACAAAAAAAAACCGACTCCAAAACATTTAACTGAATTAAATGCACTAAGACGTAAAAAATAATTGCGTTGTTTAGTTAGTTCAATTTACTTGCAATATTAACCTTCATTTTACTCAATTTTATAATCTTAAAAAATTATTTTGGAGTCGGTGCCAGCTTAATACGACAATGTAGCAATACCTAATAAAATCTATTTACCAATGAACACGACAACTGTTAAAGGCTAATTAAACATATTTACAAATAAAAACGACAATGGGGTTAAACGGCAGCAAGGTCGACCCAGACGGAGGTGGAAAGATGAGCTTGATGCTTACGCGAAGGATTGGCCAACACACGCAAAAGACCGCGAATACTGGAGGGGGGGGGGGGGGGAGGCCTTTGCTCAGCAACAATATGGGCTAATATAATAATAATATAGTATGTCTTTTAATGTTTATGATTACCTTGGCTGGCACCGACTCCAAAAATGGCTGAATCAGCTGAATTGTTAACAATTTTACATTACTTTATTTTTAACAATTCAGCTGATTCAGCCATTTTCATCATAGTTTTTTAACAAAATATTAGCAAAATACCTATTTATGTGTCTGTATATAGTTTTGTGTTTATAAGACACACATTTGAAACAATGGGCGATTTTCCGAGATCAAAAAAAAAAAGAAATTGGTTCGTAAATGACTTCATAGATGGCGCTTAGCATAATAGATTAGTATGGCGCTTAGTAAAAGGCGAGTCCATGAAGAACACGTGTATGGCTACGTAATATTTATTCCATTCCAAAATAGACATAGGTCCTGGAGATCCTGAATAAAAATTTGTAAGTACTATTTTTTATTTTTTGATAGACAAGCAAAGGTGTAGAATTTATTACAGCCTTTAGGTAGGAACAGGTCGGTTTTCATAAAACGCCATCTATCGAGAGTTCAAAAGAACTAATTTTTATTTTTTAATTTGGGCTGTCAGAAAATCGCCTATTGTATTTGCAACATTCAATAAACACATATATCATATTGTGTTGAATTGAATTTTGAATGTTGTTACACGACACTTGTAACAAATGCTTCGAATAATTATTTGCATTGTGATTGTGACTTTATAGGTATTTCCATTTTGTAGCTTCATATTCAATTTTGTACCCTGTCCCATTTTTCAAATACCCTAAAATTAAAAATTTCCTAAAAATATTACTATGTTGTTTTAATTGTTTTATGCTAAGGCAAAAGTAGATGCTAAACATCTACTATATAATATTTATTTAGTTATATTGGACGTTCTGAGTACAATGACAAAGAAAATCAGTGTCCATTATGGACCACCAAGTGAAAAGTGGATCTTATTTCACCCATAAAATTATAACTATAGCTGTTAGTGCTTCTGTTTTTGTCTAGTTTATCAAGCTATGCGTAACTAATGTAATGCAGTAAAAATGCAAATCTCAACACTATAGTTTTCTTGTTAATTAGAAAACAGTATGGTTACAAAGTGGAAGTCAAAATGGTGTTGCACCAAATTTGAATCCGTTTTTCACACGTTTCTTATGTTTTTTCTAAGAAACTTTTATGTTCATACGGTAGCTTGAAATATAAGGAATATTTTTACATCTAAATAACATAATTTTATAACATAAACTAAAATGACATCCACTTTGTAACCGGGACATCTTCGCGCGAAAACGCCCAACTACAGCTCATAACCAATACACAAATATGTAGGTAATAAATAGGTAGTTTAGGTAATGACAAAAGATTCGATAACAAGTACCTAGAAATGAAAATATTTACATTTAATGTTCTATTACTTATAGAGCACTTTGAATTAAGTTTTTCTTTATTAGTTTTAAAGTATTTTTGTACACCTTATTTTCTTTTTTACGTCCCATTATTGTACAATGCACAAGTAATAAATAATACGTTTAACCTTTTGGGCGCCACGCCATTAACGCATTCCTGTGTCCTGCACGCCAGAGCATAAAATAGACAAAAATACCTACGAAAAATATAGTGCTGCCAAGAGTCGATAAATTGGTAACACACGGCGACCTGTTTTTGTTATTTTTATATGCATTAAATGACTACTTATAATCTGGGATGTTTAATTTATTCTTGTGCCATCTTCCACTCTTTGTATATATGTACTTAGTACATAAATAAAAGCATAGCATTGAAAATAAAATGGTGGTAAACCACAGCACTATTCTCTATAGTGATGTCTTCATTGTCACGACTGGACGACAACGGCGCAGCTGGCCATTCTATAATGCCTCTTCCATAGAGATGTACCCGAGTCGCACGTAATGTATCAATTTTGAAATCGATACCTAGCAAGACATCGATTAACCTTTTCACCGCCCAACTATCCGTATTAATACTCTGTTGTATTTACTTATGTTACTATGTCTTACTATGTGCTTTGCTTATATTAAGTAAGTGCAGACGGCAACAGATTTTGTAAAAGGTTAAATCCTTATCTTTAAATTTCGTGTTAGTTCATCCGAATGCAGAACAGTAAAGCCTTTGTTTCACCATCCTGTGAACTATTCACTTGCGAAAATTAAGTTAACGTGAAACAAACTGCCGTCGGTCGCTTTCTGCGTACTGCGTGCGTGACACTCGACTAAATTGTCTCCGCGCGCGGACCGAGAGTGTAGGTATATAAATCGACCGAATTACGTAGTGACACGGGCCTGCTGATACACTATTTTAGATCTTAAATCCTTATCAATATATCGTTTTTAGTCTACTCACAATACTTTTCGGAACGAGCGTAATGCCGAAAGTTAGCAAGTCGATATACCTACTTACCCGCTATTTTAGACCTTAATGTTTACTCACAGTTACTTACCTATTTTTTTTAAAGGATTGATTATGTTGAACTATGGTTTTAGAGATTTATTTCTGTAAAGAATATTACGCAATTATATTATAAGCTATATTATTATGTACTTTAACTATCGTTGAATTATAAAAACATACCAAACATATTGAGAATTATCCGCTCGCGTGATCTTGAGATGATACCTAAACATCTTTATAGTGATTTCGTCCTTTTTTTCGCAACCGTTACGAACTAAAATAGCGGCTCGCCTTAGAAAAACCTTTGTTATGATTTTTAAGTTGATATTGGTTATTTTAAACTCGAAAACAAAAACTTTAAAAATTTAGGTAATTAGCGGAGTGTAATACGTAATTTAGAAACACACTATCTCGATGCACATTAGCCCGACAAATTGCGACAAACCAAATCTCAATGCACGAAATCGCGACAAACCAAATCTCGATGCCATCTATCTAAACATGATGATATCTATCTATATAAACAAAACTGAGAAGGTACCTACTTGGTATTAACCATGGGATATAAAAAAACATACATAGAAAGTGTCAATTTTAACCGGTGCAAAACAGTACAAAAATATTTTTATAAATAAAAACAAACATATTTTAGTAAACAATATAATATAATATATTAATATAATATTATTGTGATTCATTCTTTGTGATTTAATCATCATTCGTGATTTAATCTTTCTAGTTAGCTTTGTAATTAAACTACAATTAAATTATAGGAAGTGTATAGAGTGCCGCTAGCGGCACTGTATCTCCATCGGTTAGGGAACCGTAAGTTTTGCGGTATAATAGTGACGCCGCCTAAGCTGCCGTAAAGTTTTTGTTAGACAACAGAAATACTAGCTGCCCTACTCCTGTAGGACACGTGATAGGTTAGAAATTTAAGACAATCGCGAAGCGCAGCGTAGCGATTGTCTTGAATTTCAAGGTTATTTTTTTTAATTAGACAACAGAAATCTAACTCCATGCAAAAATATCTTTTGAATATTATGTCGTCTGAACATTACGACAAATAAAAAATATGTTACGGTTCCCTAACCGATTGAGATAGAATGCCGCTTGTGGCACTCTATACGCTTCGTACTAGGATGCCGTCAATTTACGGCATCGTAACCGATCGTACTATGTTGCCGCTTGTGGCACTCTATTCACTGCCTACACTTTGTACTAGGATGCCGTAATGACGGCATCGTAACCGACCGTACTAGAATGCCGCTAGCGGCACTCTATCCACAGCCTAAATTATATCACCGTGCACACGTGTTGTATGCATATGATCCATAGTTAGATGACGGTACCTACTGCTACCCTAAGTAAAAATAAAATTAATCTACCCGCAATAGTTATGTTGCCGTAAAATAGCTAATGCCATAAAGAGACTTGATGACGCAGTGGATGACGTTCTGTTTACAGTCACAAAAGTTAAGCAAATTTGCGCAGGTCGAGTAATTGATGGGTGACCAGTCAGCGACCTCGGCGAACATTGCTTAACTTTCGCGATCGAAAACCTCGTGATTTTATGAACCTACGGTCACCCATCCTCTTGGCGACCTCGGCGAACATTACTTAACTTTCACGATCGAAAACTCGAGATTTCTATGTACCTACGAGTGATGTATAGTGTAAAAATAGATAAAAATTGTATAAGCATCTTCCATTTATTCGCATAAAACGATTACAAACCAAATTCCTATGTTGTGTCACGATTTCGTGCGTCGATATTACGTATTACACTCTAATTAGCGAAATAACCTAGGCTTACAAGAGTTGCAAGCAGTTATTTTGTTTCGAATATTAATTATAATTACTTACATTACATACAATTAAACAAAATGTAATAAAACAATTGTTAACATAAATAATAATATATTTAAAGTCTAGTATAGTATAAGTATAATAACAGAAATAAAGTTTAATTTATTAAGAATTTGCATACACTTACTTACCTCTAAATCTCAATAATTGAAACAGATTCCGAAAATTCGTCGTCATCATCGACGCCTTCCAAAATGCGAAGAAGTTCAATTGAATCGCTCATGTTGCACTGCACTACTTTCCTTACTATGCGCTTATGACGTCATCAGGCTATCGTCTATCCGTGACCACGGCGCCCAGAGAACTGGTTTTTGATGACGCGCTAGGGATGCGCCAGAGTTGCCATATTGGATTTATTAGGTGAAGTTGATTTGACGATTCTTTATTCATGTAGCTGAGCTACGGTACGCTATGGTAGTGTTAGTTTTCTTACATTTCATTTTATTAAAATAGCAATAATAATAAAATAAAATAACACGTTTTAGTTGAATTTTGAATAGGTAATTTACGATAAAACTACCTTCCGCAGTACAGCACTAGCGGTCAAGAGTAGACGACTTTGTCGTGTTGGACATAGTATTTGCTTAGATAAAAATCCATGTTTTATAGTTCAATATTTCTCAGTTCTTATGGCTCTAAGAGACTTGTTTTTATACTCATATGTTGCAGGGATATTCTTTATTGCCGAATGTAGTATGTAAAAACAAATACCAGTAATAGTTTATCAACACATTTATTTAATATTTTTGTAAGCCGGGTTTTTTGTCAACTATAGATGTCGTTGGCGCGCAGGGCCCGCAAGTGCTGGTCATATATATGTGACTTTGGCGCTCAAAAGGTTAATAACTTAGAGCGCTAGAGTAATATCGCAACAAAATCAAAACAAACAAGTGTATCTTTATTATTGAAATTTAGCATTCACAATGCTATATTGATACATGAAAAAAATCAACCAGTCTCAGGAAGCTCGAGTGGGAAACAAGTGTAGTCTGCCGGTCGGCACTCGGCGCTACACTGTTGCCAACTTGCCACGTGTAAGCGACTTGGCAACGTCGCGATAATAACGTTATTGGTAACGTTTTAAATACCGGTAATTTGTAACAGAACAAAAACGGAACACAATTTTATGGTACATTACCGGTATAAAATAAATAACGGTATCCCCCTCCCTGAACGTACCTATCTCACGATATGGGATTATTGTGACGTAGACAAATATGGTTAATTATCGTTAAAGATTGCAATGTAGGTACTTATACAATGATATTTTTCTTATCAGGTTTAAATTATTATTTTATAAAAAGCATTTTTCCTTTAATTTTAAACGGTTTTATTTAGCTTGCCCTGTTTATTTCTTTGGGTCAAATCTAGTAATTAAAATTAGACCTACTTCCTGTTGACGGATTGATCTGAAATTTGGTACGCACCTTTGGTTCTAATAAGAATATAATTTAATTCATTTGGTATCATTGTAAATCCAAGATGGCCGCCGCTACAAAATGGCGGATTACATATTTTATCACTACATCCTCAATAGGGGTATCAAATGAAAGGGCTTGATTAGTAGAACAGAGTTCTCTATGAAATAAAATGAGAATCCAATATGGCCGTCAATAAAACTGCAGGTTCATTTTTCTTATGACAACCCCTTCAATATGGGTATTAAATAAAAGGTCTTGCCTAGTAGAATTACACTATGAAAAAAATTAAAATCCAATTTGGTCGCCAACAAAATGGCAGGCAAATTTTTTTTTACTACACCTTCAATATGGGTATCAAATGAAAGGACTTGAGTAATAGAATACTGTTTAAAAGTTTTGATATATTTTTAAATTTAAGATGGCCGCCGGAAATGCCAGATTTCATATTTGTTTCAATAAGGGTGATGGATATCAAATGAAAGGGCAAGTTGAATGAATTAAAAAGAATGAGAAGTATGATATATTATTCATTCTTTTTAAATCGTTATAACAAAATTAAAATTAAAAATAAAGATTAAATGATGTAGACAATGTACTAAAAGCTAAACATAATTCTGTAGGTCCTAGGTACCAGTCATCAAACTACTCTCCTCATCATTCTAGGGCATTGATCAGACAAAAAAATAAAATCGTTGGGCGTGTGAAATTTCTATCAAGTGAACGATTTTTTTTTTGTCTGATCAATGCCCTAGAATGCCCTAGATTGATGAGGAGAGTGGTGTGATGACTGGTACCTAGGACCTACCAAATGCTTTTTTAGATTTTCGTACATTGTCAACATCATTTTAATCTTTATTTTTAATAATAACTTCAAAAATTTCTTTACTATTTTTTTTTAAATAGACGATCATAGATTTTAGTTTAATCTTCATTATTGACGACCGCTCTAGTCGAGTGGCTCGCACGCCGGCGAATTCTTATGTCGCCATCTCTGAGGTCCCAGGTTCGATTCCCGGCTGGGTCAATGCAGAATCAGAGCAATGTATGTGATGTTGTCTAATATTTTTAACGGACTTCTGAAAGGAGTAGGTTATCAATTCGGTTGTATATACTATGTTTCTTTAATGTATTTTCAAGTTACACTGATTTAGATGATTTTTTTTTTGTATCGATAGGTTTTAATCGTTACATTTAAAATATGGTGAAGATATGATGAGTACCCTTGGCGACAGGCAACAAAACTCCTCAATGACGAATAATCAAGTTGTGATTGGTTATTGTATTAAATACAAAGAAAGTAGCTGATACACCTATGAGTAGACAAGGGATCACAGACTTCGTAGATACCTTATGGAACTCCTTAATAACCGACGTACGTATACTGTGATTGATTGTTATGTTGAGTACGAAGAAAAGTAGCTGATTAGGTTACTATCAACGAGCTAAGTACCCCAGACTTCATAGATACCATATGGAACTCCTCAATGACCGACAGTACACATATTGTGATTGGTTATCATGTTGAGTACGAGGAGAAGTAGCTGGTTATGGTTAGGTAACTATCAATGAGCAAAGGATCTCAGACTTCACAGATACCATATGAAACTCCTCAATTACCGACAGTACACATATTGTGATTGGTTATCATGTTGAGTACGAAGAAAAGTAGCTAGTTAAGTAACTATCAATGAGCAAAGGATCACAGACTTCACAGATACTCTAAAGAACTCCTCAATGACCGACAGTACACATATTGTAATTTATTATAATGTTGAATACGAAGAAAAGTAGCTGGTTAAGTAACTATCAATGAGCAAAGGATTACAGACTTCACAGATACCATATGGAACTCCTCAATGACCAACAATACATATATTGTGATTGATTATTATGTTGAGTACGAAGAAAAGTAGCTGCTTATGTAACTATCTATGCGCAAAGGATCAGAGACTTCAGAGATACCCTATAGAACTCCTAAAAGACCAACAGTATACATATTATGATTGGTTATTATGTTGAATACAAAGAAAAGTAGCTGGTTAGGTAACATTCAACAAGCAAAGGATCCCAGACTTCAGAGATAGCATATGGAACTCCTCAATGACCGAAAGTAGACATATTTGGATTTATTATTATGTTGGGTACGATAAAAAGTAGCTGGTTAGGTAACTATCAATGAGCAAAGGATCCCAGACTTCACAGATACCATATGGAACTCCTCAATCACCAATAGTACACATATTGTGATTGGTTATCATGTTAAGTTCGAAAAGAAGTAGCTAGTTAAGTAACTATCAATGAGCAAAGGATCCCAGACTTCACAGATACCATATGGAACTCCTCAATGACCAACAATACATATATTGTGATTGATTATTATGTTGAATACGAAGAAAAGTAGCTGCTTATGTAACTATCAATGAGCAAAGGATCACATACTTCAGAGATACCCTATGGAACTCCTCAAAGACCAACAGTACCGATATTGTAATTAGTAATTATTTTGAATACAAAGAAAAGTAGCTGGTTTTCGTACCTATCATTGGACAAAAGATTATTTAGTCATAGTCAAAATATGTTTATTTAATAAACTCAATTAATAATTACTTTAAATCGTATAAATCTTTTTAACCTACCACCAATTCAGGACATCATTTTTTAACTATTTCAAAGAACGGGCTCAAAAAACCATAGCGCACAGAAGTAACGACATTTACAAAAAAAATGTCGTTACCAGGTCATAAAATACAATACATACAAAATACAATAAGTATATAATAGACTTCAATGGTAACTTATGGAACCAAATAATTGGCTATTGTACAAAATATATAACATCGTCAGTGGTTAGGTACCTAGCCGTAGTCAACTAACAATCACTACGACGAAAGCATATGCATAAGTTCGCAATGTAGAAAACAACAATGCTGATAACATAGTTGTCATGGCGACATACTTAGATAAGATTGTAGCGGTAAAACTGGTGGTAGAATGTCATAGCCTTTCATATAAAATATCAACATTTTTAGTAATTTTAACCGCCTCTGTGGTCTAGCGGTAAGACCTTAAACCATGAGGTCCGGAGGTTTGATTCCCAGCGGGGGTACTAACTGTGCTCGGTTTGGTTAGTGGTAGGTGTGGCGGCCTGCGTCGCCACATAATTTATTATCCTCACGTATGGTTAAAGAGTTTGTAAGCGCATTCCTAAACGCGTGTAGATCCGATAAAGATAAGACGGCATCCTCCCTCCAACATCTACGTAGTATAAATCGTCTTGTATGTTTTAGAGACAATAAGTTAGTTACAATGTAGTCACTGTAAATATACATCATCACATAAAGAGAAGGATGTCGTTATTAACCATCACCATGGAACCTTCCATCATCACAACCTCCTATAATTCGCCAGACGGAACAGTAGGCCTTGTTCTAAGTCCGCCTGGCTATAGCTACCACCAACTTATCTTAGTATGTCGCGTCGCCATAACAACGTTATCAGCAGTTCGAGGTAAGATAGCCAGTTCCTTAGTGGTTAAGGATACCGGGAATAGCGCGATTTCACATGCCTTATCATCACTTAACATAAATCAGGTCTGGTCAAGTAAAGAGCTTATGTACATCAGGGCCACATCGAATGTGGAAAAACATGTTATGTTTACACATTAGTGGTCCTCGCTTTGTACATGCGGGACTCGGATAAACGTCTTCATATTGTTTCTGTACAATCAAACACACGGTCCTCGCATTGTATCGGATTCAAGAGAAAGTGTGTGAAAATGAGTCCCCGGATTGTCATAAGTAGTCAGGCGATTGGGTCCTCGAAAGGTACACACACATGTCCCCGGAAAGATGTCTCCACAAGCGTTGGCAGTGTATAATAAGTCTACGCATTGGTCAAGAAAAGTTAATAAATAAAATGCAGCAATAACGTTAGACAAATAGACCTGATCATTAACAAAGTGTTTTCTGTTTCTTTCTATCGTTTTAAAGTAACAATACAAGGTCATTAACGTGGTTTTTGAGAGAGTCCTCGGACGGGTCATATAAAACCATAGTCCTCGAAAGGCCGTCTGTACAAACAGGGGTGTGTGCGTGTGTGTGTGGTGTGTGGGGGTGTGTGTGTGCGAACCAATAGTGCTATCGTTTTGCCTAGTTAACCTGTATAGCCCTGTGTTATCTTTGTGCTCTTAATAGTTTTTCTAGGTCGTCGTAAGAAAGTGTACTAATCCATTTAGTGACTATTTTCTTTATCTCGTGTGGTGCGCAATTTTTAACATCACAGTGCGTTTGGACCTTATTGTAGATTAATGGATGAAGAAATTTGCTGTACTTTCTTGCGAAGTCACTTTTAATTGAGGGGAATCTTGAAAACACGTTTATTGAGCATTTCTTTATAGTCAACTGATTTGATGACGGAGCAGTGAGTCAGCAACACTACCCTTAGCACAAAAAGACCACGAACTGTAAGGAATCCACTTTCCTTATATAATATGTTGGTAGGGTACCTAATAGGTTTCTTAAATATGACTTTAAGGGCGGAACGCTGTGCCCTTCCCAGGAATATCATATTACTAGAAGTTGCACCACCCCATGTAGTAATGCAGTAAGTGATTATTGACTGACAGAGAGCGGTATAAACCACTTTAAGCAGATTAATATCTGCGGCAGTTCGTAAATTCTTAAAAATGTAAATCAGTTTACGGACCCTTTTGGCAGTTGCATCAATGTGTGCTTTAAAGGATAGCTTATCGTCTACAATCAGACCCAGGTACTTTATTGAGGGGATCTGTTAATGCAGCTACATGTACGTACATTCTTGTTGATGTTGCATGTTTTGAAGATGGCACATGTGAAGCTTGATGTTGTTGAAGGAAGGAGAAGTTGCTAAGGTTTTGTAGAAACAGAGAAATTTGGTTTTTTCGACATTCAGAGTTAGCAAATTATGTAGCAGCCAGGCCGTGATTACTTTCATTCCTTCTTCTACCCGCTGAGTGACTCGTTCCCAAGTAGTGTCATGAAATATGATGGCCGTGTCGTCAGCATAACAGACCACCTCGGCATCCTTGATTTCAGAGATCATTATGTCATTAACATAAAGAATAAAGAGAGTGGGGCCGAGTATGCTGCCCTGGGGCACGCCATATTCTACTGGTTTGCATGCACTTTTGTATTCCTCGATCTTGACGCACTGACTACGTCCGGTTAAGTAACTTCGGAACCAATTTAGCGGAATTTTTTTCAGCAATTTTTTAAAAGCATTTTTTCCAGCTTTCCGATGAGTATGTCCGTTGAAACTGTGTCGAATGCCTTTGCAAGATCGAGGAATACTCCTATGCAAGCTCTCTTTTTATCAAGGTTTTCCGTTATTATACCAGTTAGCAACGACACTGCACCCTCTGTAGATCTGTTTTGTCTGAATCCAAACTGTCGATCAGAAATCAATTTATTGTTTTCCATAAATTTTGCAAGGCCTTTGTTTACTAGTTTCTCCAGTATCTTTGAAAAAGACCCCAATAAGGAGATCGGTCTGTAGTTGTTAGGCTCACTTTTTTCACCAGATTTGTAAATAGGTCTAACAGCGGCAATCTTCCATTGGTCCGGGAATATTCCTTCAGAAAGACTTAAATTACATATAGCCGTTAAAGGCTTATTAACTATATGGTTCTTTACCGCTTTCAGCAGCCTATTTGTTATGCCATCAAGACCAGGGGCACTATCTGTTTTAAGATTTAAGATAATATATTCAACTTCGACTATGTCTGTAGGTTCTAAAAACAGCGATTGTGGAGGTGAACATTGCACTGAGACTTTTGCAGCCAGAGTTTCTCGTGTCTCATTAGATTTCTCAAGGATATAATATAATAATACGGTTACAAGACTACACAACACATACAAAAGAATATTCAATAAAAAAACAGGTATTTATAAAATTGCAAGAGCAGACCAGCCTCCACAGGCGGCACTTGTTCACGAGTATGACATGTGAATCAGCCATCGCTTCGCTCAACCATGTTTTAGGGAATGTAACGACCCGACGCACATGCCACCTCCGCAGAGACACTTTGAGAGAGCATGACACACTCGAGCAACTCCAACGAAAGCAAGAGAACATTAAGACAACTTTAAACGCAACATAAATTTTGAGTAGGTACCTTTGTCTGTAAGACACTGCTGTTAAAGGCTATCATACCAGCGTAAAATTAATTATTTAAATAAATAACTGCTAAGAAAATACATTGTGAAAATATTATTATAACTAGGCTGTTTTGTCTTCTAAATATTCTTTGACTGTATAATAACCTTTCTTAGGTAAACACGATTTTACATCATTCTTAAACTTATCTAAAGATAAATCTAGTAGAGTACTTGGTATTTTATTATAATAGTGTATACCTTCCCCCAAGAAAGAGCCGAGAACCTTTTGTAACCTAAACTGTGGCATTACTAGTTTTGACTTACTTCTAGTATTGAAATTGTGTACATCACCGTGTTTAGAATAAATTAAAAGTAAAAAGCCTTTTTAAAAAACCAGCTTTTATTTCAATGCGCTAAAAAAAAGAACTTTTACTTTAAAACTTTTAAAACTTTAACTATCAACTTATAACGTCATTACACAATTTATATGATATAAAAGGTTGTCGCGAGATTAAAGTAAATACTTACCTACTGGTATTTTCTTAGATTGAAAATTGTAATAGTTAAAATGAATCACATCAATCACAATGAAATAAAAGCTTGTTTTTTAAAAAGGCTTTTTACTTTTAATATATTTTTTACTTTTTAGTTTTCCCTGGACACGTTTTTCATCTGTTCATCTCACTGAATAAAAAATTTTTTGTTAACAAATTTTATTCACGTCCACTAAACCACCACCACTCACCACCCATCAAAAACAGTCAACCCATTAAGACGAATCAAACTCGAGGCGATTGTGTCGCTAAATTACTGAGTTCCTATGGCCATCTTCCAGCTCCATCATCAGACCTTGGTTACCATCTAGCACCAAAGTAGTCGTCAAGACGAATCAAACGAGCCGAGACTCGATGGGGTTGCGTCGTTTCTTTACTGAGTTCCTAGGACCACCTTCCAGCTCCAACATCAGATGATACCCTGGTAACCATCTAAAAACAACGCACTTGTCAAGACGAATGAAACTTGATGGGGTTGTGTCGTTTCATTACAGAGTTCTTATGACCACATTCCAGCTCCATCATCAGACCCTGGTTACCATATAGCACCAAAGTACTCGTCAAGGCGATTCAAACGAGTCCAAACTCGACGTTGTGTTGTTTCATTGCAAAGTCCCTATGGCCACCATCCAGCTCCATCATCAGATCAGCACCATGTCATCATAATATTGCATTGTCACGCGATTTACACACGTATGCAAAATTTCAGCTCAATCGGTAACCAGGAAGTGGATCAAAATTAAGTTGCAAAATTCCACCCGAACAAGACACATACATACATACATACATTGCAAGCTAAATAAAAAAATCTTGTAAAAGAGTTAATATTGCAACTCACAAAAACTATACAATTATAAATATATTGCGATGCAACAGTAACAACACCAACTTCCTTAAAAATATTTCTCAGAGAAGTTCGTGATCCAAGTCTATAAATGGTTCTTATTGCTCGTTTCTGTAAAATAAATATAGTTTTAACATCAGCCGCTGTTCTCCACAAAAGGACGCCATACGACATGACACGGTAAAAATAACTAAAGTAAACAGTCCTAGCAGTTTCAACATCTGTTAATTGTCTAATTTTCTAATCGCGTAAGCTGCTGAACTGAGCTTGATGGCCAAATTCGATATATGCGGATTCCATTGGAGTTTTGAGTCAAGGTTTATCCCTAGGAAAACTGCCGAATCTACCAAATCTAATTTATCACCATTCATTCCAACATCGTTTTGTTCGGTCTTGACACTTGGTAGAGTAAATTTAATACATTTCGTTTTTTTTGCGTTTAGCTGTAAATTATAAGCAGTAAACCAACTCAGTACCTCTGATAGAGCATTGTTAACATCGTCATAATTATTCTTACACCTAGTCACATTAAAAATTAGTGTAGTATCATCTGCAAACAATACAATAACACATAAGTTTTCTACAAAGAATGGGAAGTCATTGATATATATCAAAAATAAGAAAGGGCCACGAATTGACCTTTGTGGAAGTCCCATTTTTACATGACAACCTAATGACTTAGTTCCATTAACATCGACAGTTTGTGTTCTAGAACAAAGATACGACTGTATCAAATTATAAGTGCAAAACCTTTGAGACCATAATAATTTAACTTCATCACCAGTGTCCGGTGCTCAACGCAATCGAAAGCTTTGTACAGGTCGCAGAAAACTCCAGGCATTAAGTATATGTTTTATTAGAGTAACACCTGCATCAGTAGCGGAACGATCCTTAGTAAAACCAAATTAATAAATACTATGTAAAAGATTATTTAAGTTAAAGTATTCCAATAACTGTTCGAGAATATTTTTTTCATAAATCTTACTAAGTGCTAGTAGTATTGAAATTGGTCGATAGTTACTGGGGTCTTCTTTATTTCCCGATTTAAATAAAGGTATAACCTTACTAGACTTCATAAGATCAGGAAAGATTCCCTTATCAATACAGTTATTAAATATGTCAGCAAGATATATAATATTCTTAATTATCTTTATAGACAGACTTCGTGGATAATAGTTGTGATAATATGTGTATGTATGTATTATAATGGAACGCGGAAGTTAAAACGTGTGTATGAGATATTTGATGGTTGTCCCCCTGCGTGACAAATGATAATGTCTCCGCATATTGACACGATAATTGATGAAGCGTATCGAAATTTGGTTTTCGTTATCCACACCTGCGTCCATTCATCCGTTGATCACCATTAAGGGGGGTTTATACGTGTTTGTATATTATGGTATAATATTAAAAACAAGTCAAACTAAAAGTTATTTATTGTAAAAGTTTTACAGAAAGGGCGACCTTATCAGCAAAACACTTTTATTTTCAACAGAATTTGCCAAAAAAACGGTGGTTTTGAAACGGGGGTAACGCGACCGGGGGCAAACCGGACTGGAACTTTAACGGCCAGACCCAATACAATAATAAATTAATTTATAAATAAATAAATAAACTTTCCTACACTCACACCAATTATCTAGCACAGAGAAGATTCATTATGAAACTCGTTAAATGGTTACTAGACAACGGATAAACATACTTACAATACTTAAATAATACTTATTATACATAGAAAACACCCAGACAAGAGACAATTTGGAAAAACTATAATTTCTAAATTGACCCGACCGGGGATTGAACCTGGGACCTCAGAGATGGCGACACCATGAAAACAACAAAATTAATAGTCGAAACAAATGACAAATAGTAACAACACAGAATCGTGTATATCTGTTATATGTAAAGCTCAAAAATACAATAACAAAATACAGAATACTAAAAATTCACGTGCCGGCTGGCTGGCAAACAGAAAAAAAAAGTTGATCAAAGGGTGGAGAAAAGTAAAATTTCCACGGATATGTTTGTGAAGCCGCTTCGGAACGTTAGGCAGTCGTCCGTCAGTCAGTATTTATACACGATGACGTATCCAGGGCCTCAGGGGCTCTAGGGGCCCTGCTGTTTTTTTCTTTTTTTTTAAATTCACAATGGGTAGGAAAGCTCTTGGCCTTTATCTCACTTGATGGTAAGTGACGATAAGGCCGAAGGTGGAATCGCGTTTCACCCGGAATCCTCAACCACTGAGAAACTGGCTATTTTATCTCTAAACTGTTGCAACACAACAATGCTGTAAACATCATTGTTATGGCGCCAGACTTCAGATGAGATGGTAGTAGCTAGCCAGGCGCACTTAACAGCCCTACCACCAACCAAGCCAAGTACACAAAGAAGTACCCCCCGCTGGGAATCGAATCCAGAACCTCTGGGTCTGACACCGGTGGCTTAGCCACTAGACCACAGAGGCGGTTGACACTACCTTTACCTCTTAAAGCAGTATCAATTTGAAGTAAAAAAAAGTACCTATATATGTAGTATCTTACTATGCAAAATTCGTAAGGGACTTTGTACAGTTAGATTAAAACTGCTCTAAGAGATGACAGGAGTGCCCCAGGTGCGGGAGTTTCATCCTCGAGTTGTTTTTTGTAATAATTTTGTAACAAATCGTGTAGTGAAAGTCCATTTTAATTAAATTTACTGTACAATCTCAACTTTTTTTTATACAAGAAGTAGGCAAACGAGCAGGCGGGTCACCTGATGGAGAGCAATCGCCGCCGCCCATGGACACCCGCAAAACCAGAGGTTCGCAGATGCGTTGCCGACCTTTAAGAAAGGAATAGGGTTAAGGAAGGAATAGAAATGGTGAGGGGGGGAGGGGAAGGGGAACTCTCACTGGCCGGACGAAACACAAAAGCACCAAGTGCCATTATTTCACGCCGGATATTCGTAAGAGGGTGGTATAACCCCGGGCGAACCGGCTCAATGCGTGCTGCAACGCAGCGTGGCTCTACCACTCAGTCAGTGTCACTCATTTAGCACCACCCAGGGGTCACATGTAGGGTCTCAAGGGTAAACCTACGGCCGCAACTAACTTTAGTCAACTGTATTATTACATACAATACTACCTACTCGAAATCTTGCTAAATGCGTTTGCCGCGTTAATTGGCTACTTGACCGATTTCGAAAAAGTATAAAAAAAATTACAAACGCTTATTGTATACCCCGTACAATATTTTATTTCTCGAAAAAACTTTGTATAGAAAAATCATATATTTCTTTATTGATTTCAAATTTCGTGCGAAAACGGTTGGTCACGTGACAGTTTGCTCTGTGACGTCTCACTTCAATAAATATAGAAACTTAACTTGAAACCTGAGAGACGGTTTTTGATAATTTTGTGAAATGTGACGTCCCATGAAGCTCAATCATGGCCGCCCGTGTTTCGGGTCTTGTAATCCACAGATAAAAAATCGCAAATTTATTTTGTAAAAATAAAGTATTTACGAATTATCTTAATAAAAAAAATATTAGATAATTATCGTTAAATCATAAACTACCATTTCCGACTTCTTTCATATTTTATTGTTACAACTGTCAAATAGCCAATTATCCAGAACAAAGAAATGCTTTTTTTAGTTGCTAATACAAACAAACGCGTAAACCGCCCGCCCGCCTAATGGTAAGGTGTGGTCTCTATCTCCTCTCTGGAATGTTAGTATGTAGGTACATTACGTATTTTATTTTATGTTGTTCTACGCATACTTGCCATACAACCTTTTACAAACTTATAAGCTAAATCCTATAGAACTATATTATTATGTGCTTAAAGAAAATACGAAAATCTTGGACGTGTTTAAAAAAAGGTGTGCCGTGCCAAATGCTCGTAAACGAACTTTTTCTTATGTTTGGGCCCCGTTCCAGACCCTAGAACCGGCCCTGTTTGTTTCCCCCGATTCTCACAATTGTGAGCTCGCTTAAAGAGTTTCGTAAACAAATTTTTATACGATTATTCGAAATTCAGGCGTATTTTTGTAATATTTGTTACTTACCTTTGAGATGATATCAAAAATAACAGTTTGACATATAAAAGGTTATTATTGGTGGAGCGAATAATATATTTTAACCATATTATATCAAAAGCTATATTAAAGTTCTTTGTCACTGTATTTGGTATTCTAATATAATTAATATGAATATTCTTATTTTAGAAAGTTACAAAAATCCAAATCATTTATTCAACATAAACCTTTACAGGCACTTATTTACGTCAAAAACAAAAATAACAGTTAACTAACTTAGAGTTAAATCCTAAATGCTAACCTTACTAACTAATCCACCGACCTACCTTATCTACCTGCCTAAATAATCTACCACCAGTTCGGATGTTGGGAGAGCGTTCGACCACAGAATAAATAACAGAATAAATAATAGTACTACGTACAGAAGTTGCACTCCTTTGATGTTGAAGAAAGCCGCCGATTTAATAACCTACAATATTAGATAGGCACCGATGTGCATTCAAAATAGCACCTTATCGCTCTACGGTGAGTAGTTAATACTTTGTGGTGCGTTTTGTACCGAACGTACCTACACCGTCGACTCGTGTGTTAGGGATGACAGCAAATAGACTAAATAAACATACCTACGCAACCTTAGTAAGTAATTTATTCTGTAAAAATGTAGTTCTGTAAGTTACTTACTTAACTATATACATACCTATTTAACAAACAAGCACTCAAAGTCTTAGAAACAAGCAAACACTGCACGACATGACGAGTTGAAGATATATCGAAAACAAAACGGAAATCACATTTTATTACGTTATATATTCTATTACCTACATCATGATAAGTACTGGCGATTTTAATTCTTACGTACTCACTATAAATATAAGTTACGCAGGTAGGTTAGGTACCTTCTACATCACAACTAATAATGGATTAAAAGCAGTTAATAGCCATTAATAGCCGATTTCGGATGGTAACCCTGCTATTAATGTTACAGTAATGATCAAAAATTTCCCTTCATTGTTTTCAGTCTTAGTCTTCGTAAAAGAAACTGACCTGACAGTCAGGTCAGTTTCTTTTTATTATCGTCGTTCTTAGTTAGTCAATACAAATATAATAAAGTAACTTAAAATTAACCTGGCCCATTTAGAAATTTTTAATCAGCTATTACGATTTTCTTTTTTCTAATTGTCAATCATTTGCGACGATTTTTAGGTAAGTATCATATTTTTTTGCGTTTTTGTTTTTTTTTTAATTTTTAATCAAAAGTATTATTACTAAAATAAAAAAATATATTTTTCATTCTAAATACTGCTAGATTCACTAGAATCATCATTTCTAAGGTTCGTTATTATATGTGACATTTGATCGGACTGTAACGGGTCCGTCAGATTCTTATCCTGTGGTTTTAGTTGTTCATATTCATCACAGTCTCAGGTGATTTGTTCAATTTCTAAGTTTGGAGAGCAAGGTTCCAAAAAAATTCAAAACTTTCAAGGTTCAATC
Organism: Scoparia ambigualis; assembly: GCA_963921215.1. Lineage (NCBI taxonomy): Eukaryota > Metazoa > Arthropoda > Insecta > Lepidoptera > Crambidae > Scoparia > Scoparia ambigualis. The sequence goes on along the minus strand of OY992519.1, from coordinate 25,764,941 downwards.
AATCAAATTGTATGAAACTATTAATAGCGGAGTTATTAGCCAATGGATAGCTAATAATAAAATATTATTAAAGGCACCTTCTAGAATCTTACGGTAACGTAAAAAAAGATAACTTCGAATCTTTCTGTTGCATTACACCATTATTACGGAACTTGTAGATTTATTGATATCGGAGAGGTAGTTATTTTTAAACAAATCGAAATTGCGATCACAGACCACTTCAAACTATGCCTGTGGGCTGAGCGTGTGCTCGAAAGCGCGCTGGGGCCCTGAGTCCATGACTGATTCACAATTCCGAGTTGTCGCGCGCTGAAGCGGTAGTGTATGTAAGGTGACTGCTAGAAACCGCAAGAAACTTCAAGGGCTGGTCAGGTCAAGTGTTTTAAACATGACAAAAATGACAAAAAAGGAATTCGTGTTTTATTATTTTTAATGAAATAATTCATTTTGTGAATTTTAATTGGACAAGTAGTCTTTGAGTATCTAATTTATTTTAAAGCATACGACCTGTATGCTTGACCCGTCCGTTGACGCGTCAGCAGGGCGATAAGTACCTACGTTGACGGGTCACCAAACGGCCAGCCGGCCGTTGACCCCGTCAGCTGGACGATAAGTACCTACGAAAAACACGAATTCCTTTTTTGTCATTTTTGTCATGTATAAAACACTTGGCCTGACCAGCCCTTGAAGTTACTTGCGGTTACTAAGCACCTACAGTAGAGAATATATATTCTCTGCTGTAGGTGCTTCTCGCGGTAGGTATGACGGAAAGAACCTGGCAAGAAACTCAGGAGGCCTTTCTTGTTTCTTCAGGTAAGTATAAGCCCATTGAATCGTACACAACATGATTTTAAAAAGAAATACACAAATACAATTACTAATAAGTTATACCCGTACATGCACTATGTCCATACATGTTCGTCATTAACATAATCTTCCATAACCTAATATGATAACTTATTAATTTTAGGAATAAAGAGAAAACGAATGTTTGATACAAATAATCGAAAGCAAATTCATTATTGAGAAGAATATATTTGCTTTTATTTTTTTGTGAAATTCTCGGCTGTTTCCAATCTTCGCATTGTTTTAAGTTATTTATAAGGTAAGGTAAAGAAGGATCATTTGTTACTTAAGGTATCTACAACCCAGCAGCAAGTGTCTATACTCTTGACAAGGGTTCGGTATAACGGGTAAAGTTTTTCCTACGAGCAGTGTGATCTCGAAAGTCCGGAATAAACTGACATATTAGGAAATAAAGTGCAATGATAGTTTATTTGAACTTTATTTACTTATTATGTAAGTTCTAAATGACTAGACTAAAAATGGCATGTCAAACTTGACGTCAATAATAAATAGTGTGTATAATGCATGACGATAAGATCGTAATCTCCCGAGTTGTTTTTGTAACAACACTGCATGAGTGAGAGTGGAAATGGAAAAAAAACACTTGTTTTGTGACTCCATTAATTTTTAAAACAATCTAAGGTAGACACGGCGGAGTAAAAAAGGACTCCGTGACACGTACATAAAAAGTGAAGCGCATAAAGTAAGCCAGTATTATGATGTAAATACGGGACACCGTCAACCGTCCCCGTGACAGCACACACACCAGCATATAGGTAGTTATGTTACCTGTAACCAGCCCTAGCTCTACTACAATGTCTACAGTCAGCCCTAACTCCATTACAATGTGTTAAAGTGCTGACTGATGGACTCTGCAGGCGGGCGACGCTGACGCAACATTATGAGAACGCCGTGAGACTGTCGCGAATATGTCAACGTTGCATCCGCTCTGTGTAGAGATAAGTTCTTAGAATTTAAGTAGTTTAAGTCTTCCTTTGTATTTTAGTTATTAGCTTTGGCAGTTCCAAATTAAACTCCGTACTAAATAGACGTGTCTAGTTTTTAAAAACCTTCGGTCGACCCCTCGAGATTTAACTGGCGCAGCCGGTAGGATTGCTGGCTGTTACCAGACGCGAACAATCGATACAGATCCAACTAAATTGTGGATTTCGGTAAAAACGCATCGGTAATTAGCTGCACGTTTCAACGCGCGGAAAAGCAATTCGAACCAGAAAACAAATAAGTTAACGACGGGCATCGAGTTTTCCAGTCTACGAGAAGAGCTTTACGGGAAGGCATGGGATCGAGCGGACTGTAAGCAAACCTTTTTACTTTTCCTACCTTTTCCCGGCTGTTTCCTGTGGTTATTATCGTGTGACTATATATTTTATTTATAATATATTAAGTAACTTTTAACAAAATCGTATAAAGTTATTTGACTTCTGCACATAAATTGGCAAACTAGTTAAGTAGGTAATAAGTAGGTATAAATAAGTAAATTTTAGTGTGTTTTAAACATGTCTGTAAACGGCGAAATTACTGTCCAAATGATCCCTAAGGATCTTTTAAAGTTAATTCCTATGTTTGATGGAGATCAAAACATACTCAATTTATTTATTAAAAAATGTGAATATATTTTAAGAAATTTTAATGGACCTAATAATGCTGTACAAACATCATATGTGTTCCATTGCCTTACAAGTAGAGTGTGTGGTAGAGCGGCGGCTTTACTCAGTGAACGCGAAGATATAGCTACATGGGAACAACTAAAAGCTATTTTTATACAGCATTTTGGGGACCCTAGATCTGAAGAATGCGTGGCTATTGAACTGGAAAATTTAAAAATCAAAATGGGCGAAACTTATTTACAGTTTTGCAATAGAATCCAGCAAACGCGTAGCGCTCTTTGTTCTAAGGTTAATTTGTTGAGTGATGATAATTTAAAATTGGCTAAAATAACTATTTATAATAACATGTGCTTAAATGTGTTTCTATATAATCTTACAGAAGACCTGATAAGAATCGTAAGATTAAAAAATTGCTCTACTTTAGAGAATGCGCTCAGTATAGTTATGGAAGAGGTTAATTTCCAATTCCAATATAATTCAAAAATAAAAATAAAAATAAAAATAGTACAAAACCACAAAATTCGTTGTCACCTAACTTTGGGAACAATAATGAGCAATTTAAAGGCCCATCTGGCTTTAAAACGAATTTTCCAAATAATTTTGGCTCTCCCGTGAATCAAAACTTTAAATCAACTTTTCCATATTCGATGCAAAATAATTTTAGATCTGGCGTAAACGGATTTAGATCCAACATACCTAACCAAGGCTATTTTAGACCTAGTTTTCAACAGCCTCAAGGTAATTTTAAGTTTGGTTTACCTAATCAACAAGGATTTAAGTTCGGTATACCTCATCAACAAGGTTTTAGGCCGCAATATAATAATGCACCATTTAGGCAAAATTATAATGCACCAAACCCGCAATTTAAATTTGGTATCCCATTTCAGAATCAACCGCAACGTAATCCACCGCACTTTCAAGATAGTGATGTATCTATCTATGCGCACCGTTCGTCCGGTAAAACAAAACATGATTACACATGTAACGGATAGCGAGAACAATAATTTATTTTATTCGTATGATGATAATGAGTCTCAGAACCAAGACCAAGAGTGTCTTTATAATAATGATAACTACGAGTCTAATTATTGTACTGATTATTATAATTACGATCAAAGTAATTTTTGTAGTGATGATTCAGAGACCGTGCCATACAAGCCTGATACTCAAGAAGAGACCACAAATTTTCCTACAGTGGCCTCCAAGACCAACCACCAGAAATGATCAATTTAAATTGCAATAGCATAAATAAATTACCTCACATATATTTACCCGAAATTGACGCACGCCTCATGATTGATACAGGAAGTACGAGGAGTTTTGTTAGCCCTGCAATAGCCGATAAATACTTTTCAGCTTATAAATACTATAAACCATTTCAAGTAATTAGCACTCACGCGAGTAGCTCACATAATGAAGTAATTTATATACCTTTGTTAAAATCGTTTAAAAGCATGTCCAAACATAAATTTTATATATACGATGTCGGTAAGCGTTACGATGGCTTAATTGGTTCCGATTTATTGAAAATGTTAAATGCAACAATTGACATGAAACATCAGATATTACGAACACAAAATACAGAGTTACCCATAGTATATAATCCGCACTATGAGATCGTATTAGAACCGAGAACCGAAACACGTGTCAGAGTGCCTACCAACTTAGAGAACGGCGAAGCAATTATCAATTTTAAGGATTTCGGCAACAACGTTCGTATGCCAACTGCTATAGTTACGTGTATAAACTCATTTGCAACAACTATTATACAAAATGCGTCACAAAAAAGTATTACCCCATGCTTCACTGAACCCCTCAGTACAACAAAACTCAGTAACGATATTTGCGTAAACAATTTAACGACAAATGAGCAGTATAATAATTACGAAATTGACCAATTATTAAAAGAAAATTTGTTAAAGCTACGTTTAGATCACACCAACACGGAGGAAGCTCTACAAAAGCTATGCTATGAATATAGAGATATATTCTATTGCGACAAGTTACCTCTTTCTTTTAGTAACCAAGTAAAGCATCAAATAAGGACAAGAAATGAAGATCCAATTTTTATACGACCTTATAGACTTCCACCTTCACAAAACACTGAGATACAGCAACAAATTAACAAACTTTTAAAAGATAACGTAATACAAGAATCGTTTTCACTATGGAGTGCGCCTGTACACCTGGTTCCTAAGAAAATGGACGCCTCGGGCGAACAAAAACTACGAATGGTAATAGACTACCGACGATTAAATGAGCTAACAACTGATGATAAATATCCGTTACCTACCTATCTTTTTGATAAATTGGGAAAGTCTACATATTTTAGCACCTTAGACCTAGCTAGCGGATATCATCAGATTGAAGTAGAAAAACAGGATATACCTAAAACAGCATTTACTACGCCCTCTGGACACTTTGAATACACGCGCATGCCGTTCGGACTAAAGACAGCAGCAGCTGCGACATTCCAGCGAGCAATGGACAATGTGTTGAGAGGCTTGCAAGGCATCCATTGTTTAGTTTACTTAGATGACATTATAATTTACTCAAATAGTTTAACAGAACACATAGAAAAACTCAGGAAAATCTTTGACCGACTTAGACAGACTAATTTTAAAGTAACCTTAGATAACTGCGAATTTCTACGTAAGGAAGTGTTGTATCTCGGGCATAAAATTACTAAAAACGGCTTAGAACCAAACGACGATAAGATCAGAGCAGTTCTTGATTTTCCACTTCCTAGCACGACGACTGAAATTAAAAGTTTCCTTGGTCTTGTTGGATACTACAGAAAGTTTATTAGAGACTTTTCCAAGATTACACAACCTTTAACGTCATGCCTTAAAAAGAAAAATAGAATTGAAGTTACGCCTAGTTACATTGGAGCTTTCCAAAAATGTAAGGAACTGTTAGTTAATGCCCCTATATTACAATTTCCCGACTTTTCAAAGCCTTTTCTCTTAACTACAGATGCGTCTAACTACGCACTAGGCGCTGTTCTTTCACAGGGATCGGTTGGAAACGACAAGCCTATCGCTTATGCGAGGCGTACTTTAAATGACGCGGAGACGCGCTACAGTACAACTGAAAAGGAGCTGCTAGCTATAGTATGGGCCGCGAAACATTTTCGCCCTTACCTTTATGGCCGTAAATTTGTTATATACACGGATCACAGACCATTAGCTTGGCTCCACTATTTAAAAGAACCGGGAAGTAAACTCACTAGATGGAAATTACGATTATCAGAATTCGATTTCGATGTTATTTACAAAAACGGAAAACAAAATAGCAACGCAGATGCACTGTCACGGATAAAATTAAATGCACTAACCAATAAAAACGACGACTCTTCAATGCAGGCTAATGCTGGTGACACTGAAAGATGTAACAGTCCTATAGCGATATCAGACACTTCAGAAAGTTCAAACATTATTTTACCTTCCGATATTTCTATGACTCACCCAGTTCGTTCTCCCACGTCTAGCACTATCACTGCATGTTCATTACCTGAAACAATTCATTCCGCTGAGGATATTGATACAAACGGTATTCCTATTTTAGACGAAGCCGTAGACACGAAGCCGATTCAAATTCTTGTTTTTACCTGGAACCGAAATCAAACATTAGTAAAAGATTTATCACGATATGAACAGAAAGTTTTAGAAGTGCACTTACCTGTAGATAATTTAGAGCTAATAAAAAAATTCCTTCTGGAATATATAAAACCAAAAACTAAATATTTCTTTTATTTCGAAGATCAAAGACATCGCGCCCAATTTACAGAAGCTGTTATTAAATTATTTAAAAAGGACACAGTTAAATGCTACGAATGTACTAAAAGAGTTATCTATTTAGAGGACGAAGATGAACAACGTACTGTGATACTTAACTATCATTGCGGTAGAACGTGCCATCGCGGAATCAAAGAAACTCTTATTAAATTGAAACGTAATTATTATTGGAAAAATATGGATTTAACAGTTGCCACTATAATAAATTCTTGCGAAATATGTAAAACACAAAAGTACGATCGTAAACCCTTAAAACCTCAATTACAGTTTACTCAAACGCAGTCAAAGCCTTTCGCTGAAATTTTTATGGATTTATTCTCTATAGAAGGTAAATATTTTCTCACCATAATAGATGCCTTTAGCAAAATAGGTCAGGCATTTGAAATACCTAATCGATCTATACCGGAAGTTATTCGTGCACTAATAAGATATTTCTCATTTTATGGCGTACCAAATAGAATAAGCGCTGACCCCGGATCCGAATATAACAACAGTTTATTAAAAGAGACGTTACAATTTTATAAAGTAGATCTACATATAGGCACCCCGCATAATCCGAACTCAATGGGCCTTATAGAGCGGTTCCATTCGACAATTTTAGAGATCTATCGTATAGCTAAGTATGAACATAAGATAACAGACGCGGCCAATATAATGACGTACGCAGTCATGTCTTATAATCAGACTATCCATTCTACAACTGGTCTTACGCCTTTCGAAGTTGTCTTTGGACATACGGACGCTAATAGTATCTTTGAAGTAGATTTTAATAAGCAGTATACACAACAATTAGTAAGCGACCATGTGAAACGTACAAAGTATCTATACAAATATCTTACCGATAAAATAATAAAAAATAAAGAACACTTAATATAAAAACGCGGCGGCGAAACCTCTTTCGACGTACAAGACGGGGATACAATATTCATAAAAGGAGTAAATACCAGACGAAAAAGATAACATTGATATCAGAAATGTCTAAGAATCTCGTAAAAATAACCAACTCCACAAATAATAACTTTATTCAAATAGACAAAGAATTATGGGAAATGAGGAAAACTATAAATAAAACTAATGCCAATTTAACGATACATAACTTTGTGAATGTATACAATCTATTTTTACATAACTTTCAATTATTGTATAGCCATTTGGATGAAATAGAAACATGTTTAACATTTAGCAAATTAAAAACTTTACATCAGTCTCTTGTAAATTCAGATGAATTGATAAAATTGTTATTAGAAATAGAAAAATCACACAAACTTGTTTACCCAGTAAGTTATGATAACTTAGTTAATATAGAACAATGTATAGAGTTAAAAGCTTATTCTAAAGGAAGTCAAATAACATTCATTTTGGACATATCTCTAATTAGAGACGAAATATATATATATTATAAAATTATCCCAATACCTATAACTAATTCCTATAACCATACACAAATTGTGATTCCCAAATATCCCTATCTCCTAGTAAAAGGTGACAAAATGGTCTCGCTCTCCCAGCCTTGCTACGAGCTTCACGAGGCAACATACTTATGCTACGAGGATGAATCACAGCTACCAGTAGAAGATATCTGCATAACAGCACTGATGAAATTTTCCAGCAATACGAGTTCTTGTCATCCTGTATCGGTGGAAATCAATACCGTTAAAGTAGAACCAGTGGAAAAACAAAGATGGATTCTCTATAGTAGAGATGGAAACATACTTACGAAGATATGTAATAATGAGAAAACCAAGGAAAATATAAAAGGCACTTACCTCCTTACTCTTGGTGACCACTGCGATGCGGAAATAGGTGGAATCACCCTAAAAACCCAACACATTTCTGCAAGTACTATAGAATTCAAGAAATTACCAATAATTAACTTACCGGAAATCAACTCCGTCGAGCCACAGATGCAACAAGAACCTATAAATTTGGACAATAGTGATTTAGTGAATCTTCAACATTTAAATATTTTGTTAAAAAATAGTGAAAGTGACGTTAAGGAATTATGAAAAATCCGTTAGCGTAAGAAATATTAATATTGCTACTATAGTATTATACTTACTTTTATTTTTGGTTATTTCCCTTTTTATATTTTACGAATATAGAAAATTCAAACGTTTGTATCGAAATAATCAGAGTGTTACCAACCCCTCTGATAATTTCGAATCTAGGGGGGGAAGAGTTATGTTATCTGTAACCAGCCCTAGCTCTACTACAATGTCTACAGTCAGCCCTAGCTCCATTACAATGTGTTAAAGTGCTGACTGATGGACTCTGCAGGCGGGCGACGCTGACGCAACATTATGAGAACGCCGTGAGACTGTCGCGAATATGTCAACGTTGCATCCGCTCTGTGTAGAGATAAGTTCTTAGAATTTAAGTAGTTTAAGTCTTCCTTTGTATTTTAGTTATTAGCTTTGCCAGTTCCAAATTAAACTCCGTACTAAATAGACGTGTCTAGTTTTTAAAAACCTTCGGTCGACCCCTCGAGATTTAACTAGGTTGCTTCACTTATTTATTTTTATTTATTTATTTAAATCATAACAGCATTATACAGTTTACAATGTTGTTGTCTCTCGCCAAACTGCAAAAGCAGTTTGTTGGCAAGTTAGCAATCTTAACAATATTATTGTATATACCAAATTAACCTATTGTAACGTATTATAGGAGGAGCTCGATGGCACAGCGGCTAGTGCGTTCGGCTTGCGATCGAGCCCGCTAACCAACTTTCGCGATGCCGGGTCGCCTGATGGGTGACCAATTAAAAACATCTCGAGCTCCTCCGTGCTTCGGAAGGCACGTTAACCGATTCGTTGCCTCATCCTCCAGATGAAAGTTTCACTCGGGGCCCCATACAAAATAAGCGTGACCCGGGAGGCGTGTCATGATCCCCGCGTATTGGTGACACTACTCTCATGTCATAGGCCCCGCTCAAGATATTATTGCATTCTAGCGAATTCTGGCCCAATGAGCGTTAGTCTGTGTTTGTAACTTGAAGAACTACAATAAGTTTGTGTTTTAGAATACAACAAAATGGAAATTAATAAGAAACTTGAGCTTAAAAGTAATTTTCTATTTTTTTAAGCAGATGTCGTAAACCTTTGTACGATCTAGTCATATTTCTTTCGTCTATCGACTTGCAAATCGGCGTTTATCACCTTATATTCAATGATTTAAAGTAAGCAAACTCTTTCTAGGAGTGTAAAGACCGACAAACAGGCAACTTTGCAACAGTGAGCTAGGGTGTGAAACTTGCTCTTCACCAGTTCTTTGTCGCCAATTAGCCTCTCAGTTCTGCGTTGAATCGTGTCCAGTGCAGCTAGTTGGTATTTCGCTGAGCCGTCCCATAGGTGACTGCAATATTCCATGCAAGATCGGACTTGAGCTTTATAGAGAGTTGAAAGCTGTCCCGGCGTGAAATATCGCTTGACCTTAGGACGCCCAGCTTTTTGGCTGCAGTTTGAGCCTTGGACTCGATGCTGGTGCCGAAGTTGAGGTCTGAAACAACTCTATGCCCAGAAGGCGAGACTGTCGGTCGGTCAAACAGAGAGGCAAATAAACTTGCTTTCTCAGCTGCTGAATGAGCCAGCGACCCGTCAGGTTTCTGCATGGGTGGTAACATAGGACGGCAGAAATTCGCCTCGGCTGACTTCGAAAGGGACCAGAACTGTTTACTACCGCTCGGGTAGAGGATGACAGTTTCGTCCCTATTCGGCTGATGTGGTCAAATCTCGCCTTTCTAATAACCCTTTTGCAGGCCGAATTAAAGGCTCTCTTGTTTGCTCGGATTCTCCGCGTGCACGGACTTTGCGATCCCGGGCTTGCACCCAAGCCTGGTAAGCAGACTGTTTTCCAAGGGCGGGACATATAACCGAGCGGGATGTCGGAGAATGGAATAAAATACATTATTCGCTGCCGGATTACATCCGTATTCGCATCGGCAGTACACTAAGGGTCGCTCGAAGAAAAGCATGTTTGCCGCCAGGGATAAGATGCAAAGAAAATACGCATCTCGTCCCAAACTGCTGACTCGTATCACCATACTCGACTCGTGCCCCTAGGGCTCATATCCTGAAGAGAGCAGATCGATACGGCTGATTCCAGCGGGGCTGAGACCGATATTGAATGCTTGTGTGGATCGGTTGTCAATTTAAACGCGAGTATCCGTTCAAAAGTGTTTTATTTAAACGTGTAGGGTTCGCGTAAACTTTAGAAAACAATATGTTTAATGTTTATAAGCAAAGAAAGTATAACTATGGAAAAAGGTTTGCAACCTCTGATTAAAAGTTTATCTATGTTAATCAAAAAACCAAGCACTGTACGCCAAACTGCGCGTAATTCTAAGAACAATGATATATTTAACTTTGACTTTAGTCTGTTTTTGGATGATCTATAGTATCTTTATGTGTGACACGCCAGCCGTGTCACAGGCTCCCTGTGAATATTTGGCGTGACACGCTAGTCGTGTCATCGGCCACGAATCGGTTAACCGATTGTCCCGGTCCCGGTTGTTGTCGTAAGATGGCAGGCGTTAAAACCCACCAACCCGCATTGGGCCAGCGTGGTGGGTTATGGCCCAATATCCCCACGTGCTATTGTTCACGTGGGAGGCCTGTGCCCAGCAGTGGGACGTTTATAGGCTGATGATGATGAACGTATTATAAACACTTACATACTTAACCATTACATTGCCGTGACTAATATAACCTAATTACAACAAAACATTAAGTAGACGCGCTTAAGTTTTCTTTTTAAGGTAATTTTACATTTTTTTTACCATCTCTTAAAAAATCTATTTTGTTAAAAAAATTCGGCAAAAAATATTTATTGCTTCTTTTGCCTTATTCACTTGTTAGTATGTATCGATATAGTTTTTTCCTCGTCCGTGAAAGTAGATTAAAAAGAGATAATTTAAATTTGGACTATTACAAAATAAATATACTTACTACTCGAAGATAGTTTCTCTTCACTAAAAAAAGACTACCATATTTTTTTAGTTAACCGTGTCGGTAGCGGTAAAAGAATACTACCACCCGCTCTATTCCCTTGGGTATCGTTGGCGACTAACTGACTAAAGACTGCACATACATCCAACAGATAGAGCGGCGATGGGCTCACCACCTGTCACGCCGAGCACATGAGCAGTCGCTATTTGGTAAAATAACATAAGTGGACTATGGCAGAGGACTGCTTTTGCGGTCCTCATTGCCTAGTCTCTGACTAACCCTTCGGGGATAATAGTCGTGATTATATTATAGTAATATGTCCTTTAGTGAGCCGCTATGTTTAAATACCACATAACTCACGGATATTGAATCATTAATAAATCACTGATTAAAAAACCACACTTGTGAATGAGATAAGCAAAAACATTTATTAGATAACAAACCAAATATTTCAATCAAAATTATCTTTTAATTTCAATCAACAAGGCAGATTATTATTTTGGGCCACCACAATTCGGAATTACAATAAACAAAAACAATGCGGACCGCAATAATAGCCCGCGGACGTATTAATTATCCCGTAATTGTCTGCATATACGGACATAGCCACGAAAGCCAAAACAAATTAATTGTGAAACTAAAGAGTTCGTCATAGTGAAGGAATATGTAGTAGGGTCTGGCCTTAGAGTATTCAGTTGGTTGAATGTCAAAGTCAAAGTCAAAGTCAATATTTCTTTATTCAAATTAACTTAATAATTAAGCACTTTTGAATCGTCTATATTTTCCTACCACCTGTTCCAGACTTTTTTACTGACAAGAAGAACAGGCGCAAGAAACTTGTCAGCTTTAACAGATATAACAGATATAAGTAACGATATTTACAAACCTAAATATATCGTTACCAAATACAGTACAACAGGATTAAACAAAAAAGTACGAAGTTACGATGTTATATAATTTCCACGCATTTCGGTCTTTTAGATAATCGTCTACTTTATAATAACCTTTACCTTTAAGCGTTTCTTTAACATGGTTTTTAAATTCATGCAAATTAAGATCAATAACTTGTTGTGGAACTTTATTAAAAAAGGCTATTCCTTTCCCCTTAAACGAACCTCTAGTTTTTGCAAGCCTCAATGCTCTAAGGGTCTGGCCAACGAAAGCTGAACCTCGTAGTTATTTGATTGGTAACACTTTGTCTCTATCTGAGGCTCGGACAAAATCTTTGGTCCGAGATCTGAGGTGTCATGTCGTATGTCAAATTGAATTTTCTCCGTAAACCGTGTTACCCACTCATGATTTTTTTTAATTTGCCGCGTTTTTTCTGGTTCAGCTTGCGTTAGCCAGACTTTTAGGCACTTTAATTCCGTACAATCCGCGGCCTATGTCTTATACCTGGCTCAAATCATTTAGTTTTCTATGGGAAGCACTTACTTACATAAAAAGTTCAGGGTCCTGTTTAATAAAACTTAGAACGCTTTGCTATCCACCTTAACAAAATATAGATTCCCAGAAGAGAAAAACGCATACATACATACATGGAAACACGATTAAGTATTATCCTCCAAGGGTTAATCATAGACTAGGCAATGAGGAGGACTACGGAAGCAGTCCACTGCCATAAAAAAAATTTAAAAAAATAGTTTTTTTTTTCAGACTAAAGAGGTCATAGATTGTTAGTTAGTAGGTACATAAAAAATCTTAGTTCAATGTTAGTAACAAAAACAAATTTTAATTAAAAAAACTTTAAATTCTATGTTAGTAGGTAATAATCCTACTACGAGTAATATTATAAATGCGAAAGTTTGTAAGTATGGATTTATTGTTATTTGGATTATTTGTTACTCTTTCACGTAAAAACTACTGAATGGATTTGGATGAAATTCGGCATACAGATAGTTTATAACCTGGATTAACACATAGGATACTTTTCATTCCGATATTCCCACGGGAACGTATGGATGGATGTTTGTTACTCTTTCACGTAAAAACCACTGAATGGATTTGGATGAAATTCGGCATACAAAGATAGTTTATTACCTGGATTAACATATTGGATACTTTTTATCCCAATATTCCCACGGGAACGGGAACCACGCGAGTGAAACCGCGAGCGGCCGCTTGTAATTTATATTCTCGAAAATGGTCATGCAACGCTCTGCTGGGATCGCTCTATCTAGCTAGGAGTATTGTCGCTAATAAGCCTGATATCGTGGTGATCGACCGATCTCAGCGTGAGGCAATTGGTTGATATCACCATACCCCATGATGAGAACCTCGTGAAAGCCGAGAAGGACAAGCTCAGTAAGTACCTTGACTTGTCTCACGAGGTTGCCGTCATGTGGGATGTGGTTTCAACCATTATTGTGCCGATAGTCATTTCGGCAAACGGTCTTATAGCTAAGAGCCTCGATCAACATCTAGAGAGGCAATTGCTAAAAGGTGGGGTCAAGGGGCAGATGCAGAAGGCAGTACTCCTTGACACGGCACGTATTGTCAGGAGGTTCCTCACTCGACAGCCCTAACCACCGATAGCTTGGGTATATCCCCGCTGCCGGTGGCAAACTAGGTTAAGTTTTTTATAATATTTTATATTGTAAATATGATTTTTTTAATATAACATATTATAAATAGATGTCTAACAAAGAGATAAATATAAATAATTACAATTTAAAAAATCTTTTCACCGCTTTGCTTGTTTAACATGCAAAGCAGTGAAACAGGCAAAGCCATAAACCACGTTTCATCAAATAACAACTGCACATGTGCTCAGCCTCTTATACGCCTTATACGACACATAAGGGAAGAGATGGCTTTTAAAGAGCCGCTTAAGCGGCTAAAGAGGGTTTACGCATTTAGGTTTCCCATACAAACTTTCAAGTCGAAATTTCTAAAAACCAACAAGCCAATTTTAATGAAACTTTGCATGCTTAAGTAAAATACTAACATCTAAATAGTTTGTTAAAAACATTTTAAAAAACGTTTATTTAGCTGAGCTATTGCGATTTAAAGTTTATTATAGAAAGTTTAAAGTCGCAATAACTCAGTTAAATAAAAGTTTTTTTTAAATGTTTTCAACAAAATATTTAGATCTCTGTAATTTACTTTAGCATGCAAAATTTTATTAAAATCGGCTTATAGGTTTTAAAAAATTTCGACTTGAAAGTTTGTATGGGAAACCTAAATGCGTAAACCCTCTTAACTACACGGCTCTTAAGATTTTATCCGTATGTGAAAAACGCCCATACTGATACAATGTTAAATATCCTACTGCTCCATTTGAACTATATCCATTTCACGGTAGAGCGAGTTCGCATCCCGATTGAAGCGTCATCTGAGACGGACAGATGGATTGTTGGATAATATCCAAATGACGGCTTTTGTCCCCCCTTGATGCGCTTTTAATGGACGCGCATTCTGGATAATTGACTACTGGACTGAAGAGAGGGGGTGGTAATTCTTTCGCCGCTATACGGCACGGCTAATGACAAATACTACAAATATTCTTGTTATATAGGTACTTAGCTACACTTATAAATACCTAAACCTTCAACTGATTGTGTGACAACTGTCTCTAGCATTCATACATATAATCAAGACTGTTATCCCCGAAAGGTTAGTCGAGACTAGGCAATGAGGACAGCAAAAGGAGTCCTCTACCATAGTCCACTTTACACCAAATAGCGACTACATATGTACTCATCTCATCGTGACAGGTGGTGTCCATCGCCGCTCTATGCTGTTGGATGTATGTGCAGTCTTTAGTCCGATAGTCGCATTTTACGACACCCAAGAGAAGAGAGGGGGTGCTAGTACTCTTTCACCGCTACGCGATTTGGTTATTTACTAAGATTATACTTTTACAATATTAATATACATTCATAATCATCAGCCTATATACGTCCTACTGCTGGGCACATGGACAACATTACATAGAGAGATTGGGTCTTACCCACCACGCTGCCTCTGGCCCAATAAAAGTTGAAGGGTTTAAACTACTAGACCCTAGCGGCCAGTGAGACGGTGTACAGTTGAGGAGGTTCACGTTCGACCAGTTCGACGACCTCCTTGGTCGAGTGGTTTGTACACCGGTTTTCATGGTGTCGCCATCTCTGAGGTCCCGGGTTCGATCCCCGGTCGGGTCAATTTAGAAATTATTGTTTTTTCTAAATTGTCTCGGGTTTGGGTGTTTTCTATGGAATAATAAGTATGTATTTAAGTATTTTAAGTATGTTTATCCGTTGTCTAGTAACCATTTTAACGAGTTTCTTCGAAGCTTCTCTTGGGCTAGATAATTGGCGTGAGTGTAGGAAAGTTTAACCCCTCAAGGCCCAAGCGGCCATATTTGGCCGCACCTAAAAATTCGCTATTCCGTCAGACCCCAACACCAAGTGGCCAAATATGGCCGCGCTGGCCGCGCTCTCCAATTATAAAAAAATAATAATAATAATAATAAAAAAATAAAAAAAATTTACGTTTAATTTTTTTTTAATTTTCTTTTTCCATTTCCGCATACTTAAATTCCCGCCAAATCGCACCTGCTGTCAAAATTTTTAGACATTTCGATGCCAAGACTGAGAGGTTAAGGCGATATTCGCTTGCGCTCCATTTAGGGTTACCAGGTCGCCAAACCTAATAGCCGGACAGACCAGCCAGTTTGGCCGGACATTTGGGTAAAAACGCCGGACACCCCACTTTTTCGGGAGCAGGAGCGACCGACAGTCAACTCGCCCGCGCTCGGCCACGCTCGCCGCTCGCTCGTTTGCGAACTGTAAAAAGTCTAACAAAGGCCGGACAATCCGGACACCGTTTATTTTGGCCGGCCACGAAATCAAACAGCCTAACTATGTCCGCAGTGTTGCCAACTCAGCTACTTTGTAGCTAGATCTAGCTACTTTTGGAAGCCAGGCAGCTACAATTTAATGAAACTTGTAGCTAAATGTATTAGCTACTTCACGAGAAGTATTGCTTGGTCTTTGACTAACCCTTCGGGGATATTAGTCGTGCACATTTTTTACTAAACAAAAAATTGTAATTGATATTTATAAAAAAATTAGATTTTTACATTTTTGTAAAATTACCAAGTAAACTGACTTATTGAACAGACTCTAATTATATTTTAATATCAAAAAGAATACCTACTTATGTTTAATTTCATTTACAAACCAATACTGTCATAAATTTTTCGTTTAATTGTTTACTTAAGTAACATTGGGGTTAAAGTTTCTCGCGTCCGTAGGTTTACCCTTGAGACCCTACACGTGACCCCTGGGTGGTGCTAAATGAGTGACACTGACTGAGTGGTAGAGCCACGCTGCGTTGCAGCACGCATTGGGCCGGCTCGCCCGGCGTAATACCACCCTCTCACGAATATCCGGCGTGAAATAATGGCACTTGGTGCTGTTGTGTTTCGTCCGGCCAGTGAGAGTTCCGGAGGCCCCTTCCCCTCCCACCCCTCCTCACAATTCCTTTTCCTTCCCCTAACCCTATTCCTTCCTTAGAGGTCGGCAACGCATCTGCGACTCCTCTGGTTTTGCGGGTGTCCATGGGCGGCGGTGATTGCTTTCCATCAGGTGACCCGCCTGCTCGTTTGCCTCCTTCTCATATTAAAAAAAAAAAAAAAAAATTTAGCAACTTCTAACACCTTTTGTTTCTTAAGAAACTTTTAGCTACTTCTAGCATCTTTTTGGGGTTAAAAAATCGAGCAATCTAGCTACTTCTTGCAATACAGCTACTTTAGCTTTAGGTAACAGTTGGCAACACTGTATGTCCGGCTTTATCCGAACGCCTGGCAAACGCTAGCTCCATTCCTACCGCGCCTACGTACGGTAGCTTGCGCGTAGATTGTGTGCTAGCAAATATCGCCGGAAAGTAGTCGACCTAGAACTCTTCAGTCCTGGAGAGGAAGGTGGAAAATAGGGGTAGAACCCCACATAACCCCCCGTGCAGCCCTGAGCGCGGCGGCACTCAGGAATGAGTTTTCCCAAATAGAAAAACAACGGTTTTAATGACTACCATTCTATGACTTCAACCGGGACTAACAGCTAACGTGCTTTATAAAAGTCTGTAATATTTAAAGTAGGTACTTCTACATAGTAAGTAGATTGCATAATTAAAGACAAAAGTTATGAATGGTTTTCAACAAATTAAAGAATGATTATTGGTAATCTCCAAACTATTAGTAATATTGTGGACAGGAACACCTGCAACTGATTATCTGATAAAAAAAATACATTTACTAAGATTTCAGTGAATCAGAACAACACTGATATCAGTTGGATCAGCTAGTTCGTCTGTACAATCATGTATTTAGGTAATATCGGGGTCACCGTCGCTTTACCTGTTTGCAAAAATTTTCGTATGAAGCGCGCCGCCAACCCGGGTACGTGCCTGTACCAAAAGGACGACGCGGTGTGAAAGGGATTTTGGCCTTTAGACTGGTAAAGCAATGGAGTTCGCGATAGTACACACGGCGTCAGATCAACCTACCCTAAACTGTCAAATTTCTCCAATGAATATTGATCCTTAGAACCAAACAATAAAGTTCAAAATTGATTGTAGAAATTTGACAGTTTTGGGTAGGTTGATCTGTCGCCGTGTGTACATGTATACGTACCGCCTGTATCCCGGAGGGGTAGGCAGAGACCGCACCATGAATTAGCTTTTGGAAGTTTTTAAATCGGCAATTTAGCGTTCGCTAAATGACGTACATATATCAAATCCCATACAATGTCATTACATTCCATATGTCATTCCGCCACTTGTCTAGGCCCTCACAGACCCTACTCTTTATACGCATCCGAGATTTGGTTGACCCGAAAATCGTCGTATACCTACTGATGTACGTTTAGGCACTGTGCCAAACGCCTGTGAAAGAAACAGCAGCGCGTGCGCATTGTACGGGCACAAAACAGCAGTGCGATTCTCTAAGCTAAAGCCTTGGTAGCAGCGGCTGCCGCAGCGCTGAGAATTGACTCTGTCTCTTTCATATTCATAGAATTGGAATTACAGCAGATCACAGCCATGCGTCTATGTGTCGCTTAAGAGAATCGCATAGAAGAATGGGTATGGGCCAATGAAGTCTCGGATATGCTTAGAGGGTTAGGATGAGGCCCCGGTAGCTGTGATCAATGTTACGTTCGATACGGAAGTACTTTTTTTTCCTTTTTTTTTCTTTCTTTTACCACTAAGGAGGCAATCAGGTGGTAAGCGGTCACCGGAGCCTATGGATGTTGGCTACACCAGAGGTATCAGCATTCATCACAATATGTCCGGCCATTCATGAAAGAGAAAATAAGAGAAATAGTTTCATTCAATTTTGTTTTCTTTTAGTTTGCTTTGTGTCATTTAACTATGATATATTGTAATAACATTAATTAATAAGAACTCAACTTTTAATGATGTTGGTTATTTAAATAAAATTATACTTAAAAATGTTTCATCCAACATGAACGGAGTCGGGATAATTGGTTTGTAAAAGTATTATCAGAAAAGCTGATAAGATGGTCTGTTAATATAGCAGTAATAATCGGTGTCATGTTATTCCGCAGTCTAATACCGTGCCGTAAACATGTTACGCCTTGCAGTGCTCTTCGCCGCGGCTTTGGCTGTCAACGGCCAGACTACAGCTGTCAGCCAATGTAAGTTTTACATGCATTGATTCAGAATTATCTTACTTTACTTTTTTTTATTCAAAGTCATCAAATGGACCAATTACAAATGATAAATTATTGCAAACCGAATTAATTAGAATTAAAATAATATAAAATTTAAATAATATAAAATTAAAATTATAAAATTAAATCAAATTGAAATAATAAAATTAAAATAATATGACATTATTAGCCCGTACATGTACCTACCATGTCACAGTGATGCACGTCTGGAAGTCAAAATATAATTATCATCCCCAAAGGATTAGCCAGAGATTAGGCAATTTTTTATTTTTATATTTATTTATTATCAGATTTATCAGGCAACAAAGTTACAATAGAACGGGCCCATAGATATACCTTATAAACTAACATATACATACCATAAAAACATTTATTGTTAGTATAAAAAATAACTTAAAACTATGTTAGTAATTTACTGGCTTGTGCTGTTTCGGTGGTAGTGGGCAATCTCCCGCGGAAACGCCGGTACACGGTGACTTTGATGATAATTTGCGGTGGAGACAATGGGTACGTGGGGGCCGGAAGCTAGGCATGCTCGTCTTGTTGAGGCCTCCGGCGACAAGAAGGCTGGCAGCTACCTCTGCCAGCGTATTAGCCTGGCAATGCAAAGAGGTAATGTTGCCAGCATTCTTGGGACTGTAACTGCGTGGCCACAGTTGGAGGACATTTTTTAAGTAAAAAACATAAGCATCAAGCAATGACAATGGCAACGCAATGACAACGCCCGTAATGCGGAAGGTGCGTGGTGCGATTCCCGCCTGAGGTTGTCGTCTTTTTCCAGTGTTTAAAATTGTAAACGCTAAAATATATAAAAAAAAACATTAAAGGACATTTTTTATTAATAGTTTTTAGTTTTAAGAGGCCTATTACAATTACTTACTCAAATGTGGATTTTGCGTAAAATGCCCTTTTTGCATTACATTACAAATCTCTACTCTGCGAGAATAAACTGATAATAGCGCAATAACTCAGATAAATAAACTATATAGATCCCTGTACTTTACTTTAGCATGCAAAGTTTCATTAAAATTAGCTCATTGGTTTTTCGGACGGCCGCCGGCCGGCGCGTCGCATGTTGTAGTAATTTTGCAGTTGTATTTATCGTTTTTATCGAAATAGGATAATAAATTCATTATAAAATCTTTATTCCTCATGTAGTAACAATTATTCTGGCATAAATTTTGCTCAATAATAATATCGTAGATAGGAGAAATTCACAGTTAACTTAATGCGATTTTAATTTTTTTTTTGTTTAGAATAAGATTTTTTTTCTATATAAAATCAAGGATATCTAAAAATTCCAAGGCCGCTACGTACTATACGACTATATAAGAGATAACATTCTAATTTTATTTATTTCATTTGTTTAGAACAGTAGTTCAATCTATGAGCTCAAAAAAGTGCCTTCGCGCATTTTATGAAAATCTTTCTCTACAATTTTGGTTTAATTAAAAAGTTAAGCAAAATTTACAAAAAGCGAGGCCACTACGCACTATGCCGATAGCTATTCTACACTATTCAATAAGTCAAAACTGTAAATGTATTTTTGTTTCTGATATCAAGAACACTAAAATTGGCCATTTTACGCAAAAATCACAGCCGAGATGTAATAGACCTCTTACGAGTAAGTTAGAAAAATTTTGTTATAGTTTTAAGTTACATTTCTTTTACGACCAAGTTGTGCTGTTTTTTCTGTTTTTCTGATGATAATGAGGTGAGAACAAATTGTGAACAAAAATTTTGAAAATATATCCACAAGCAGGATTCGAACTCGTACCCTTCTTTCAATCCGGGTCAGGTGTTAAGCCAGTTAAGCTACCGTGGACTTATCCAATCCGCCGAAATTAATCAACACTACATATTTGTTTGCAACATTTGAGTTAAAGTTATATGAACATACTAGCGACCCGCCCCGGCTTCGCACGGGTTACTACCCGTACCCGTACCTAAACAAATTATAGCCTATAGCCTTCCTCGATAAATGGGCTATTTAACACTGAAAGAATTCTTCAAATCGGACCATTAGTTCCTGAGATTAGCGCGTTCAAGCAAACAAACTCTTCAGCTTTATAATATTAATAATAGTATAGATAGGTAACCGCCTCTGTGGTCTAGTGGCTAAGCCCCCGATCTAGACCCAGAGGTCCCGGGTTCGATTCCCGGCATGGGGGTACATCTTTTTGTGGTAGGGCTGTTAAGTCCGCCTGGCTAGCTACCACCATCTTATCTAAGTCTGTCGCCATAACAACGATGTTTATAGCATTGTTGTGTTACGACAGTTTAGAGATAAGATAGACAGTTCCTCAGTGGATGAGGATTCCGGGTGAAGCGCGCTTCCACCTTTAGCCTTATCGTTACTTACCATCAGGTGAGATTAAGACCAAGCGCTTACCTGTTGCAGAATAAATTTAAAAAAAAACAATTTTAACATATATATATATATAATCACGACTATTATCCCCGAAGGGTTGTCAGAGACTAGGCAATGAGGACCGCAAAAGCAGTCCTCTGCCATAGTCTACTTTTCACAAAATAGCGACTGCACATGTGCTCAGCGTGGCAGGTGGTGAGCTCATCGCCGCTCTATGCTGTTGGATGTATGGTGCAGTCTTTACTCCGTCTCACCCAAGGGAAGAGAGAGGATGGTAGTATTCTTTCAGGGCTACGCGATACAGTTAAAATTATAATGAACAATATTTATAACATTACAATGGTGGTAATGATTACAGGTGTGATGTTCTCGGGCCCTATGCCCATCAACGTGTATATCGAGGATTGCGTGACGCCGCCGTGCCAGCTGCCGCAGCTGCAAGACATCGTCGTCAACATCATCTTCAGGGCCCGTAAGTATTCCATCACGCCCAAAGAAATTTGGTGACTCGTTTCTTTGTCGCACTTCCAAAAGATGGAATAGTCTACCAGCACACGTATTCCCTCCTACCTATGACATAGGGTCCTTCAAACGAGGCGTGAAGAGGCACTTTGTGGGCCGGCAGAGTGAGGGTGACTGATGCTAAGTTTCATACGCTGCATCAGTTGTCCTCGCGCCTAGACTTCATTTCCACTTAACATCAGGTGGAGTGGGGTCATTTGCCGGGCTTAGTATAAAAAAAAGTATACTCACCTCGTGCTCAAGTAAAAACTTTAGCTATTTTTAAAGTGGAGTTTTTAATACTTTTTGTACGTATTCTCGAGGAGCTCGATGGCGCAGCGGCTAACGCATTCGGCTTGCGATCTTACCCGCTAAGCAACTTTCGCAATGCCGGGTCGCTTGATGGGTGACCAAAATTAAAAAACATCTCGAGCTCCTCCGGGCTTCGGAAGGCACGATAAGCCGTCCCGGTTAATATCATAAGATGACAGTCGTTTTAACGGTAGGTTTTAACCCACCAAACCGCATTAGGCCAGCATGGTGGGTTATGGCCCAATATCCCCACGAGCTATTGTCCACGTGGGAGGCCTGTGCCCAGAGTGGGACGTTAGGCTGATGATGATGATGTACGTATTCTATATAAATAATGTTTGTTCGCGTATTACTTCAGAACGCTATTACGTGACCACATTTATAAATATACTTCTTCAATGTTATTAAATTAATTTCGTGATCTTTATTATTGAAATTTTTGCATTCACAATACTATAATAGATATAGTATAAAATGTTTGCAAGAAAAAAATGGGTTAGTATCAAATGGTCAAAAACGCAAATGGTATACGGCGTGAACTCACCTAAAAATCATTTGGGTAAAGCAGATAGTCGAATACGTAATCGGCCTATGAAGCAACTCGTCTAAAATCAACCGGACAAATAAGTGTTATGTCCGACATGTAATCGGTATCTTTAGCTACTTGTCATAAGCTCATCTAGACGAATTCGCAAATAGGTTAAAAAGTATTTAGTCATAGCAACTCTTCAGAAATTGTATAAAAGAAGTTTGTTATCTGGTTTACAGGCCACTTATGAAAGGACACTCGTTGGATTTAAGACGAGTTGCTACGTAGGCGACCAGCATATTAAATGACATGCATTTGAGACGAATTGCTTTGTCGGCAACTAGCTATTTAGACCACATGCATTTAAGACGAATTGATAATATGGCAGTAGACGAAATCATTTTGCGACGAGTTGCTTCATAGACCGATTACTAGTATTCGACTGCCTGCAAATTTACCCAAATGATTTTTAGGAGAGTTCATGCCGTAAACCACTTGCGTTTTTGACCATTTGATACTAACCCTTATACCATTCAATTGTAGGAATGAGTTGATTTAATGATGGAACCTTTGCCCAGCAGTGGGACAGTACAGGCTGTACCTAACGTTGTTTTACTTAGAATGGATTCGACCAAACTGGAATAAGACTTACTCTAAGATTAGTCTATACGAATTCGGCGTTTAATGTAGGTATAAGACCTTATTCCAGTTTGGTCGAATCCACCCTTAGTGATGATGTTGTCACTTAACTTGTATTGTATAATTCCAGCGAGGACCATTCAGCGGATGACTACATTAGCCACGGCCATCTTGCCAGGGCTTTTGCCCATCCCCATTCCCTACAACCTCGGCGACAACGCGGTCACCTGCAACTTCCTGCAGAACTCCTTCTGCCCCGTACTGGAAGGAGAGATTCTGGTCTACACCCTGCGGATGTATATTGAACCGTTCTTCCCTGTTGTAAGTGTTGTAGTAAATTTCCTTTTTGTAGCTGGAAAACAAATACGCCGATTATGGTTAGACGCCACCCACCCATGGAAGAGCGCGATGCCGCGAGCGTCACGCACGCTCGAAGTCAGCGGGGGGGTCTGAGCCCCCGCTGATAATAAAAGCGGCTAAGCCGTCTGCGTTCAATGCCAAGTAGTGACTCGGATATTTTTTTTCTTTCCATTGTGACTCGTCATAGTGACTGCATCCTGCCTCGTGAAGCAGCCGATGCAGTCCAAAATAATGAGAGCGCTCCCCACCGTGGAATAAGCACGATAACGAGCGCACCCATTCATGACGGCTTGCATAAATGCCGTTTCACGCCCCGCTTAAAAGACCCGGGACTGTCGGAGCTGGGAAACACATGCGCCGGCAAAGAATTCCAAAGCCGAATGGTCTTACAGAGGAACGACTTGCCGAATTTTTTGGTACGACTACTGATAGTTTGTACAGTATGATGGTGGTTCCTAAGACCAGCATGTGTAGTCCGGGAGAGGAAAGGAGAGGGCGGGATAAGATCAAAAAGTTCTTCAGAACACTCTCCGTAGTAATTCCGGTGGAAGACACTGAGATAAGCAATGTCGCTACGCAGCTGGAGGTCCTCAAGGGAGGCTGTAACCTCAGCATCTCCAATAATGCGTACAACTCGCTTCTGCAGTCTATCAAGTTCATCGAGGAGGTATTTAGCGGAGCCGTCCAATAGATGGGAACAATACTCCATACTCGATCGCACCTGACTTCTGTATAGCAAACAGTGCTGCTCGGGAGTGAAAAACCGCCTCACCTTATTGAGAATACCCAACTTCCCAACAAGAATTAAGTGGGATGGGTCACCAAAATTAAAAACATCTCGAGGTCGTACGTGCTTCTGAAGGCACGTGAAGCCGTTGGTCCCGGTTTTTGTCGTAGCCAACCATCGTGACCCAACCCGCATTGAACCAGGATGGTGGGTGATGGCCGAAACTTCCCTTGTAGGGAGGCCTTTGTCCAGCAGTTAAGACTGATGATGATTGATTTCGGATAATTAATAAGTCGGAATTCGCATTTATGAGACTTCTGATTGTTGTTGAGTCAGAATTTTAATTAAGTACTTTGATTTTCGTAAAATTGTAACCGTTCGGAAATTTGTAATTTCGGATTGGTAAAAATAAGATTTATGATAATATTGAAATTGTGATGTTCGGATTTCTGAAACATTCGGAATTATAAAAAATTTGAAATTCGTGATTATGAATTTCGGAATTAAGTTTTTTCGTATTTAAATAGCATGTACCGTGTCGCGTGGCGGTGAAAGAATACTCCACCCCTCTCTTCTCTTGGGTGTCGTAAAATTTGACTAATGGACTAAAGACTGCACATACATCCAACAGCATAGAGCGGCGATGGGCTCACCACCTATCACGCTGAGAACATGTGCAGTCGCTATTTGGTGAAAAGTGGACTATGATAGAGGACTACTTTTGCGGTTCTCATTGTCTAGTCTCTGATGAACCCTTCGGGGATAATAGTCATGATTATGTGTATGTACTTGTATGTATGATAATGATATAACTTATAGTCTTAAACTCTCCTTTCAGGACACCCAAGCAAACATAGAGTTCCGGATAGTAGACCCGGACAATAGCAATGCCGCAGTGATATGCATCAGGGTGCCCATTCATATCGTCCCCGCGGTACCTGGTAGAGCTGGTAACTCTACCCTGCTAGAGAAGTTGAGAAATTGATGGGAGAGAAAAGAAAAATAATAAAACAAATGTTTTTTTCATTTAAAATGAATGTATACAACTGTTAATTCAATAGCGCCAAACCTCAGACACCCCTCTTAAATCTTTATAAAATAATTTATCTCTAATTAAATATTCGCAGGTTGTTTATGAAGATACTTGCTTTTTTTTGTTGCTATAAGTAGGTACTATTAGTGATTCTGTGCTGTAAGTTTGCGATTGCGTTGCGAGTAAACAAAATTTAGTAATTACGATGTTGCCATGCCGCGATTGCAACTGAGAGTACAACGTTGCTATAAAAACAATGCTTACGAGTTAAGTTAAAGTTTAAAAGCGGCGTGGATGAATATATTTTATCTAATAAAATCTGACCCATATTTTTATTAGTGCAACTTATTTACTATTCTCGATTTTGAACAAACTAATTTTAGGTTTTGTGCAATTTCATGAACACGTTGTGTATTTATTTACTCGTCTCCTTCACACGCGTAGCACAGTCTGCGCGCACTACATTGCGTGCTGCGTTTTATTTTATTACGTTGCGTTGCGGCCGTTTTTCCATTTCCGGGTAAAACTTCTCCATCTGATTATCCTCCATTTTACGCGATCAACCGAAATTGTCACTTGTAAAAACGAAAAGACTTACAACAACAAACAATACATTTCTAAATGGTTGTACTCACCTCACACTTTAAAAATGTAGGTATTGTTGGAAATTTTACAATAGAAATTCAATAGTTAGCAACTTCTAGGCTTCGTCGTGACAGACAGGGGGCTATAATACTATAAAAATAATAAATAATAATACTTTCCTACTACCACACCAATTATCTAGCCCAAGAGAAGCTTCAAAGAAACTCGTGAAATGGTTACTAGACAACGGATAAACATACTTAAAATACTTAAATACATACTTATTATACATAGAAAACACCCAGACCCGAGACAATTTAGAAAAACAATAATTTCTAAATTGACCCGACCGGGGATCGAACCCGGGATCTCAGAGATGGCGACACCATGAAAACCGATGTACAAACCACTCGACCAAGGAGGTCGTCACTATGACTATAACCAACAAATAAGTTTTACTGACAATTGAAAAATTTGCCGTAAATTAACGAAAAATAAATCGGCAGGTGTCCTGTTGACAAATTGTCAGTCAAACTTAACCCTTCGACGGCGGCAGTGTCAAACCGACCCCTACCCCCTAAAATCCGCACTTTTTCACATCAATCACAATTTGCAATTCTATCGTCAGCTATACGATACACGATTACGAATATTGATGGCACGCACTAATGCGACTTGTTGTTTCTTTGAAATATTTTGCTGCTGTGTATACAATTTTAATACTTACCCGTCATAAAAATAGGTTATGTAAGGTAATACCTAGTACAACTTTTAAGAATTAATATGCTATCAAATAGCCCATACACTGGCTGTAAAAATATTTAATAAATTACCTCCTATTAAAAAAAGTGAAAATAAACCACGGAGCTCCGTGAAATAAACTATCCATATTTAGGCTCAACACTGGGTCATTAAGTTACAATAGGTACTTTTCTATAAATACTAATAACCGTATCGCGTAGCGGTGAAAGAATACTATACCCCTCTCTTTCCTCGGGTGTCGTAAAGGCGACTAATGGACTAAAGACTGCACATACATCCAACAGCATAGAGCGGCGATGGGCTCATCACCTGTCACACAGAGCACATGTGCAGTCGCTATTTAGTGAAAAGTGGACTATGGTAGAGGACTGCTTTTGCAGTCCTCATTGCCTAGTCTCTGACTAGCTGTTCTCAGTGGTCTTGTGTTAATAAATAATTACCGTTCTTAGAACCAGAAGTACTTACCAAGTTCGATTCCCTTGCCGGGGATACATATTGATACACTCAGTAGTTCTGTTGGTTACGTACGACCGCTTCGTAGAAAAAATGTTGTGGAACTGTGAAATGTTTTAAGAGGGTTTGCGGATTTCGGTTTTCCATACAAAACTCCAGCTACAAAATTTTATATTTGCTAATTTTGATTAAACTTTAAGTCAGAGTCATTCGCAATCACTTAGCCAAATAAACGTTTTTTTAATGTTATCTCCAAACTACTTAGATCATGCATAGTTTCATTAAAATTGACGTATTGTTTTTACAAATTTTAACTTGGAAGTTTGTATGGGAAACTTATGCGTAAACCTGCTTAAGAGTACCTCCTGATCCCTGAATAGCTCTCAGCGTCGTGTCAGATCAGATCAGTGGAATGGGAGATACCTACGTGTCGTGAAAATTGTCATCCGCTCGTGCGGTTTCGATTCACGCTGCGCAGTAAAGTGAATTTATCTTTCGATATTTACCTCTTTAAATAGTTCAAAGTAAATCATAGAGGTGTTTTATTTAAAGTCATGCAAATGAAAGTGTCAACTTTGCAAAAGAGACCAACTAAGAAAGAGCCGAGTTAAAAATGAGACGAGTTATAAAAGTGTCATCTTTGCAAAAGAGACCAACTAAGAAAGAGCCGAGTTAAAAATGAGACGAGTTATGAAAGTGTCAACTTTGCAAAAGAGACCAACTAAGAAAGAGCCGAGCTAAAAATGAGACAAGTTAGGAAAGTATCAAGTTTAAGAAAATGACGAAGTCGTCCTGAGGGGTTTAAACCCTGTGAAATTCGTCGTTATCGTTATACTGCAAAAACAAAGTATATCGAACATCAATGATATCGAACATGTTGATACGTTGAGTTAGCACTACAATTGACTTATTTTGTTAATATTGCTCTACGAGGATAAAATGTTTACTAGAAAAAAACAACCAGTCTCAAGAAAACTCGCATGGGATTCGAACCCATGGCCTTTGGATTGCCCGTCCACTGCTCTAACCGCTAAGCTACCGAGACCCCAGAAGACTCGTTGAATTTTTTCTAGTAGTAAGTATGATTTACGCTGCAAGCCAGCGGTATTTTTTCATAATAAATATTTTATCCTATATCTATATAGCATTGTGAATGTATAATAAAGATATTGCTCTACCAGTTTATGTTGAGGCCCTAGGAATAGTTTCCACGTGTCAACAACAGCAAATGTGTACGTTTGCACTGTGCCTGAATGAAGTGTCACACTCACAAAAATAACCGCCTCTTCTGTGGTCTAGCGGCTAAGCCACCGGTCTTAAACCCTGTGGTCCCGGGTTCGATTCCCAGCGGAAGCATATCTTTGTGTAATCTGTTTGGTTGGTGGTAGGGTTTGTTAAGTCCGCCCGGCTAGCTACCACCGTCTTATCTAAAGTCTGGCGCCAGAACATCAATGTTAACAGCATTGTTGTGCTCCGACAGTTAAGAGATAAGATAGCCAGTTACTCAGTGGTTGAGGATTCTAGGTGAAGCATCCATACATATAATCACGACTATTATCCCCGAAGGGTTAGTCAGAGGCTAGGCAATAAGGACCGCAAAAGCAGTCCTCTGCCATAGTTCACTTTTCACCAAATAGCGACAGCACATGTGCTCAGCGTGACAGGTGGTGAGCCCATCGCCGCTCTAAGCTGTTGGATGTATGTACAGTCACCAGCATTAAGATGTGATGATGCAAAAATATCTGATCATTCACACACATCACATCTGATCAGTCACATCTTAATGTTGGTGACTGTACAGTCTTTAGTCTATAGTCTAGTCTTTGACAACCTCCTTGGTCGAGTGGTTTGTACACCGGTTTTCATGGTGTCGCCATCTCTGAGGTCCCGGGTCCGATCCCCGGTCGGGTCAATTTAGAAATTATTGTTTTTCTAAATTGTCTCGGGTCTGGGTGTTTTCTATGTATAATAAGTATGTATTTAAGTATTTTAAGTATGTTTATCCGTTGTCTAGTAACCATTTAACGAGTTTCTTCGAAGCTTCTCTTGGGCTAGATAATTGGTGTGAGTAGGAAAGATTTATTTATTTATAGTCGTCTTTTACGACACCCAAGGGAAGACAGTTGGTGGTAGTATTCTTTCACCCGCGACACGGTTATTCGGCGCGCTTCCACCTCCAGCTTTATCGTCACTTACCATCAAGTGGGTGAAGTCCACTCCATAGGTACGTTTAACATTATCTTCTACAAGCTTTAGACAGTTGTCTACGCCTGTAGGTACTATCCTAATCGCATCTCAATCGGAGCTCGCCTGCTCGTCCCAATCCTCTGTACGCGGCAAATTGCCCACATTTTTCCGAATAAGCCAAAGTGGCCGTGAGATGGGCTGGCGCTGGCGTAATGGGAACGGGGGCTGAGCGATATCTTCTAGTTTAAAACAACTATACGTGCATGAACAGACACAAACTGTTTCTGGGCAATTCTTTGAAAATGCGCATATTGCCTCATGTTAGGAGATTGCATAAAAGTTGTGACAAAACGCATTCTTTGAGTGAATTTTACATTGCTGCAAACATACCCTTACAGAAACTGTACAAGGGAATTATGTAAGTGTTTTACTTTTTAACTGACAAGCGTTTTAATTTTTTTGTGAATGGTAGTGATATTTACAGTAAATGGTAATTAGATAATGTTAAAGGTAATGAGAAATGGTAATTATAAATCAAATAGCAAGAAGACAAAAGTCTAAACTATTATTTCAAAATATAGCAAACCATTTTTTTTAACAAACTAAATGTACTTACTTATCAACAGTCGTAAAAAAAATAGAATTTTTAATTTTTTTAAAGTGAATTATCCGAAATAACAAAATTATCAACTAAGACACGGTTTTAATAAACACATTTTTTTATATATTTTAATCAGCCTTAAACATAATTTCTTATTTGGTAGGTATTAAACAAAGTAATAAAATTTTAAAAAACAAAACTCAATGAACTTCTTGGTAGGTAAGTAAGCGGTAAAATAGCTAAAAATATACACTTCAATATTAATCTCAAGATTTTGTTTTATACGAAAGGTTAATTCTGCAAAAAAATCTTATCTATTATTAATCAATGAAATGAACAAAAATCAATATAAAAGAAACAAAAAACCAAAACGTCTTGGGTAGCAATTAGAAATAAGCATCCAACTCAAAACAAAAATAGTGACTTATTAAAGAAACTAATTAAAAAATGGACTCACAGGATTAGATGAGACCTTGAGACAGACATGATTGAGACCTTTAAATAAAAAACATACAAAATTATTGCAAAACTAGTTTTAATGATTATTATTGATAAAATGTTTATAATTTACTTGAAAATCCGTTTTTAGAATCATTATTTTTGTAAACAGGAGGCTTTTTGCTATATTCATTGGAGAAGTCGAGGGAGTCTGCGGGTCTAAGTAATAAATTCTGATCATGTCAATTTAGTGCTGCTTTGATCGTAGCTTCAAATTAATACTACTTGTCTTTAAGGTTAATTTAGATTTCGATGATGGGATTCTCTAGTATCTCTTGTTTTGTTTGCGTTGTGAAATTTCTGTCAAAAATACTTAATTATAGTGTAATAGTAGTGTAGTTTAAAATTTTCGCGATTTATTGAAATAAAAAATTCATACGAATTTAAATCGCGAATTTTACTATCTGTGATTTCCGTATATTTTTTTACGGAACTTTCCAGATAGCTTCCTAATTAGTATTTGTTTTCGATAGTGCACAGCACAAGAATCACAATTAAAAAAATATTAAAATTACCATTTCTAAAATTTACTCATTACCATTGGCTTTAAAGTAACGGAAAATACGGTAATTATGCAAGAATTATAAATTTTTTACCTACTTTACCTAAAAATAGAAATTATAACAACGTAAATAAACGTATCAGTTAAAAAAAACAATCGTCTATTTATAATAAAAACGGAAAATGGTGATTAGACGATATTTCGACAAAAGCACCACGACGAGGAGAGATTTGAATATGGTGCCAAAAATTCCGGTCTTTGATAGATGTATTATACTCGGGCACCGAGCGCAGACAGGTGCAAACTTGTTAAGACAGTAAAGGGTACGAATTTTCTAATTTGAAGGTAGTAAATTAAGGCGAATATTTTTTAAACGGTAATTATAAAGTTATTCGAGGACATATTTTAAGAGCATTAATTCTTAATAATTTATGTTATTTATGTTAAACAACTTGTGTATAAAGCTAAGAAAACTATTCCTATCTATGAATATTGAACTATTATTACATTCTTCAAAAGGGATTTAGCTATATTGAATAAAAACTTAATGAAATTGTAAAATGGGACATTAATGGTAATTAGAATTTGGATGCTTGAAAACAATTTTTTCTAAATTCAATAAACAAATATAGTTTCTAATAGACTACTTTAGATCTGTAATACTTATATTCATAAGATAGTATTATCAAAAGAAAAATATTTGCACTGTAGAAGATTCTTTATCATCCGCCGCGTAATATGCACATTCTTAAAGAATTGCCCTTCTATTTATATAAGGCGACTGCTAGAAAGGGCAAGAAATTTCAAGGGCTGGTCAAGTCAAGTGTTTTAAGCATGACAAAAATGACAAAAGAGAAATTCGTGCTTTTTTATATTTTATAAAATATTTATTTTACGAATTTTCATTTGATAGTCTTTGAGTTGCTTTGAGTATCCAATTTATTTTAAAGCAATATATATAATAACATAAGAAAAATAAAATGAAAGAATTAACGATTATTTACAACGCGCGGGCAGCTGTCGGCCGTTGACCCACCCATCTGTTGACCCGTCCGCGTCAGCTGGGCGATAAGTACCTATGTTAGCCTGCAATCTTTTTTGTCATATTTGCCATGTTTATAACACTTGACCTGATCAGCCCTTGAAGTTCCTTGCATTTTCTAGCAGTCACTTATATAGAATACCTACTACACTCACGATCACTAATAATATCCCCGAATAAAATGCTACCCACAAATTTCTTCCCTTGGACACACATACATACCCGAAAACATAGAGCGGTGATCGGCTCACCTTCTGTCACGATGAACACTGTGCAGTCGCTATTTTTTTTTGGTGAAAAGTGGACTATGGCAGAGGACTGCTTTTCCTGTCCTCATTGCCTAACCTCTGTCTCTGACTAACCCTCGGGGATAAGCGTCATGATTATATGTATGTATGTATTATGTATTTGTATGTGTATAATCCTGCAACTGGACCATCAACTACACACATCAAAAGTGTCTAGGGATCAAGCATTTTTATGCGGATTTCTTGAGATTGAGATGTGGCTTTGTAATAAATTTATGATTTTATAAATTTATATGGATCCTTTTTGGTGCATTTCATAATTTGAAACAGGAACTTTCAATCAATTTCTAGTAAAAGATGAAAATCAGCTGTCAATATTTTCCCTATAAAAACATACAACGCATTGAAGACATTATTAGTGCTACTGTTTCCCTACTACTGATTAAAACCAACGTTATTATGGAGCGGCGACGTCATTTAAGCAGGGAAGAAATGCTCAGAGCCGTGGGAATGATAGAAGCTGGTTCCCGGCAACGTACTGTGGCTTTAGCTCTGAATACAAGTCAGAGTGTTATCAGTCGACTTTGGACACGTTACCGAAGCACTGGTACCGTGGCTGAGCGCCATGGAGGACGGTATCGCTGCACCACACGGAGACAAGACCGATACATTCAAATCACAACTCGAAGAGCTCCAACAATAACCGCCATGATGTTAGCCGTGAGGCTTCATCACTCTTCAGGGAACTTAATTAGCGACCAAACAGTCAGAAACCGCTTGCATGAAGTGAACCTTCATTCCCGAAGACCGCTAAGGGTACCATCTATAGCAATGCACAATCGTAGGATTCGATATCAATGGGCTCTTGAACACAGAAATTGGGCAGAAGAACAATGGCGTTTCGTGTGCTTTTCTGATGAGTCTCGTTTTGGTATGAGACCGGATACAAGACGTATACGACACTGGAGAACCCCTGGACGCCAACAGCGATTAAAATCCTGCCAGGAAGTCCATCCTTATAGTGGTGGAACCATCATGGTATGGGCGGGTATTTGGATCGGCGGAAGAACTGAGTTGATTTGGATCAGAGGCAACCTCAACGCTCAAATTTATGCTCAGACGATTGTATCAGACGTCATCGTTCCTCTATAAGTGCAAATCGGTCCCTTATTTCAGTTAATGCATGATAATGCACGACCGCACACCGCAAGAGTTGTAAGACAGACTCTCGCCGCAGCTAACATCAATGTCATGCCCTGGCCTGCTCAGTCGCCAGACTTGAACCCGATTGAGCATGCATGGGATATGCTACAGAGAAGAGCTCTGCCGAATATGGAGGGTATACAGTCGCAAGAAGACCTTTTTTTGTTGTTGCAACGAACATGGGCGGCCATTCCACAGCGTAATTTGGATGAACTCATTTTGAGTATGCCAAACCGATGTTCTTGTGTTGTTAGTGTTCGCGGTCGAAACACGGATTATTAATTGTTTAAGTTACCCAATAAAATTTAAAATAAAACTGTTATTTCAGTCTTTTTTTCGAACTTTAATGTTAGTGGTTCAAATGTCAAAAATCCCTTTATTAGGAAAATGGCAAATTTCTTTATTAATGCAAAGGTGACTTGGTTTATCGTTACTGTAGACAAACGAAAACACTTTATTTGATGAATCCTTAAAGAAAATTTTAATTAATATCAATCAGGAGAAAAGTTATTGCAAAAATATATGTTGATCCCTAGACACTTTTGATGTGTGTATTTGTATAAAAGCAACTCTGAAATTGCGAAAATAAAATAGGTGGTTCCATACAAAACTGCAAATACTATTCGACTTATACTTATGTACATGGAAAAGCTTTTTTTTCAGTCTTGACTGTCAATCAGCTAGTATAAAATGAAATAAATATCAATAAGAAGTACCTTTTTGGAGCAATTGCCACTGCGCCGTCGATATCTTGTCAAGTTGTTCTTTTACTTCTCGCCAAATGACATCTCTCTGGGTACAATTTCACATAGATGTCTCGTACGTAGTAGCCGTGCTCGTACACGACCGACTTTTTGTAGGACCTATTGTCGGACCTACTCCCTTTGCGACTTTTTGGCTAACTATGCGCCTGTCCCGATGACGAACGACGATAGTAAGTACGACTACTTACACAGAATAAATAATGCTAATTGGTAGGATTGAGTTAGGTACTTATTATTTGCGTAGGATACCTTTACTAACCAGTTTTGCGTTGAATCCCATATAAATATGTGTGCTGGAACGCGAAAATTTAAAAGTGTGTGTGTAGCAAAGAGATTTAAATAGTATAGTTTAATGTCTTTGGTGTGTAGCAATAAGACCTGCACTTACTGTAGGTATTTACCTTTTTCCATACCTACACAATAAAGTAAGTAATACCACAGATTAATAATAATAATACTATTTGTAGCAATGATGTTACAATAAAAAGAGGTTTTATTATAATATCATTGATTTGTAGGATGTGTGCTTTTGGTATTATGGAGTTCATGCTGCTAAATTCGTTCCGACATAAAAATTACAACCGTTTATCATTCACTAGCGGCCGCTCGCGGTTTCATCCGCGTGGTTCATGTGTTAATCCAGGTTATAAACTATCTGTAAGTATGCCGAATATCATCCAAATTCTATTCCAAATTCCTATAATCCCGGGTCTTTTAAACGGGGCGTGAAACGGCATTTATGCAGGCCGTCATGAATGGGTGCGCTTGTCACCGTGCTTGTTCCACGGTGGTGAGCGCTTTCATTATTTTGGACTACATCGGCTGCTTACCATCAGGCAGGATGTAGTCACTATGACATGTCACATTTAAAAAAAAATCCATTCAGTAGTTTTTACGTGAAAGAGTAACAAATATCGATCCATACTTACAAACTTTCGCGTTTATATATATATATAATAGTTGACATTGTCATTGTCTGAACATTATGAAATTCATAACATATTATAAGAATGTTTGTTCACAAATTATAATATAATATAAAATTTATAATTGTTATTTCTTTTTGTGCAAATATCTAGTGTGTCACTCGGTTTTTTCTTTTTCTTGTGAGAGATTGACGAAAAACAGCTAACAATGGTTTATTTCTTTCAAAAAACAGTAAAAATTTGAAAGATACTAGATATGTACACAAATAAATTAGTTAACAAACAACAAATATTCTTCATTTAATCTGGTCGTAGTAGGTAGTATAGTACCTACCAGCACGCACGTCCTACAAAAAGTCGATCCTAACGTAATCCGACTCTCGTCCGATCCGACTTTTTTATTTTAATTTATTTAGCCTATTTACTCCCACTGCTGAACAAAGGCCTCCCCCATCTTCCACGCATCTTTATCCTTAGTGCTTTTCCACCAGTTCCAAAAAAAAGCATCGAGGTTGTCCCGCCAACGTTTTCGCGGTAGACCCCGACCACGCCTCCCGTCCTTAGGAACCTAACCGTCACGATGGTGTGTGCGATCCGATTGTCGGACAAAAATGTAACATTCACCCGTAATATGTGCATCGAACCAGTCAAAAGTCGGCAAGAAACAGGACACCGACATTCGGTCCTACAGAAAGTCGGCGTTACAGACTCGTGGTCACACCAACATGTCACACCAGTGTGAAAATCAGGAATATTTTTCCTGTTAGTCACACCGCCAGTATTGCAACACCTTTTATCGTCTATTATGAGTGAGGTGCAACGGAATAATGGTGCACTTGGAATGAAAAGAAAGTTAGAAAAAAGGATTGTGGGACTATGTATGGCACATGTATGTATGTATGCCAAGCACAGGAACTGAGCGGAAAGTATAAAACAGTTTAAGTATAACATATAATATTACACGTAATTGAGTAAAGAAACAATATATTGCAGACTGGAATGTAGTAGGAGAACGGCATAGAACCAACAATGTCTGCGAGAGTTGGCATTCCCAATTAAATAAACATATAAATAAAAATTTGTTACGATAAATAAACTGTTGAGCGTTTTAAACAAACAAAGTGCGTTTAATATTGCCACATAAAAAGAAGGGCTGATCAAATTGATAAAGATAATTTTATTTTAGCCTGTCAATTAAAATTATTACACCAAGAGATATCATTAGGCCATTTCTATCTAGTTAATGCTGAGATAATAATATCTACAAACCTTTTGTGTATTTGTAATGTTTCTGTTTTAAAAGATTTTCAGTGATATTTTTTCAGTTTACCTAAATAATAAAGTATAATTAGTAAACTTAATCGATTTTAATTTATACATTGATAATCACCGCACTAGTTGATAATGACAAGTAATAAAAGGTGTTGCAATACTAGCAGTGTGACTAACAGGAAAAATATTCCTGATTTTCACACTGGTGTGACATGTTGGTGTGACCACGAGCAGGCATCTTGCACTCCGTCATTCCTACCGCGAAATGCACCTACAGCACGCGACACCGCGGCGTTGTAAATCGGTCAGGGACTCAGGGCCCCAGCGCGCTTTCGAGCACACGCACAGGCACAGCCCACAGCTGCATAGTTTGAAGTGGTCTCGGATCGCAATTTCGATTTGTTTAAAAATATCCTCCTCCTCTCCGATATCATTTAATCTACAAGTTCCGTAATAATGGTGTAATGCAACAATAATAATTGTTGTGTGAAAGGCTGTCGAAATAAAGAGAAAGATTCTAAGTTATCTTTTTTTACGTTACCGTAAGATTCTGGAAGGTACCTACAATAATATTTTATTTATTTTAAACTTAAGTTTGTTTACAGAACAAATAGGTAATACGAAAGTAAAGGTAGGTAGGTATGTCATTACTTATTTAAGTAAATTATTTTGCCGTGCGATCGTGAGTCTGTGACCTGTGCTGTGACTGTTGTGATGTAGAAGGTACCTAACCTACCTGCGTAACTTATATTTATAGTGAATTCGTAAGAATTAAAATCGCCAGTACTTATCATGATGTAGGTAATAGAATATATTATATAACGTAATAAAATGTGGTTTCTGTTTTGTTTTCGTTATATCTTCAACTCGTCAATCGTGCAGTGTTTGCTTGTTTCTAAGACTTTGAGTGTTTGTTTGTTAAAGAGGTAAATAGGTAAGTAAGTAACTTACAGAACTACATTTTACTTGATGTGCAATCACAGAATAAATTACTTACTAAGGTTGCGTAGATTTGTTTATTTAGTCTATTTGCTGTCATCCCTAACACACGAGTCAACGGCGTAGGTACGTTCGGTACAAAACGCACCACAAAGTATTAACTACTCTCCGCGTAGAGCGTTAGGGTGCTATTTTAGATGCACACGGTGCCAATCTAATATTGTAGGTTATTGAAACGGCGGCTTTCTTCAACGTCAAAGGAGTTCAACTTCTGTACTATTATTTATATAATTTATTCTGTGCCACGAGTCTGTACTCAAAGTCGGTCGTGTGCTCGCTGGCTAAGTAATCCAGCTCGCCGTGGGCCGTCAGCCGTCGGGAGGGTCCCGGATGATTTAAGTCGTCCGTTTTCTGTATTTCCTTTTCGCTCGCATAAATCTTTGGGAGGTAGCTTAATAAATAACGCACTTATGTTGCTATAATCTGGTAGGAGATCTCGCATACGTTGAGGTAACAATTTATGTGGACTACACGGGGAAGATTTTATACAATATTTCTTCATTAAATTATTGTTAGATGATGTGTGTCATGATCGAACGAAGCAAATGGCAAGCTTTGGTCTCTGCCTACCCTTCCTGGAAGCGAGAGTGATGTGTGTATGTATGACGTAACTACCTATGTATTATTGTTTAGAAAATGTTATAAGTAGTTAATTTAACCTGTCGTCTGTGAGAAAACCGTAAATACTTAGGTTACAAACAGTTGATTTTCTTTTGTGTCTGGTTTTACAACATCTAGTTAGACTTACTTGAATTTAATCATTATACGGATGCGTTTTATGTTACACTATACAGGGTGTTAGGTAAAAGTATATCGCGCATCTGGATCCTGATATTAAGGCGCTTTATGTATATTCCCATTTTTAACAATTTCGATTGACGGTACCGCCACCAATATAAAACATACAGTTTTAAAATTCATATATAATATAGTTGAACATATTATCTAGTGACTCCTATAGACAGAAACATGATTGGTAATACTTCACTCGATAGAAAAAAAAATCAAAGATAGCTCTGTTCAACATTTAAAAGAGCTGTAAGTCAGATAATACATTAATAAATGACTTAATTTTTTTACCAATAGTAGAAACTTTTTATTATCTAGTGAATGCAAAAGACACATTTTTTTTTACTTATTTTTTCCCTTATTCGGCAAAAAAACTTCGCTGTTCGTACCACTTGTACCTACCGTCGAGAGAGCGAGAGAGAAGCGCTCGGAATACCTCGCCTTAACAAAAAATTTGAATAAGATGAGTACCTACCTAACTCGAAACTGCAAAAAAACTGCTGTTCTATACATTTACATACATACATACAAAATACTATTATCCCCGAATTGTTAGTCAGAGACTAGTCAATGAGGGCCGCAAAAGCAGTCCTCTACCATAGCACAGAATAATTAATAAGTAGACCATAGTCCACTTTTCACCGAATAACGACTGCACAGTGTTCAGCGTAAGAGGTGGTGAGCCCATCGCCGCTTAATGCTGTTGGATGTAAGTGCAGTCTTTAGTCCGTTCTAAAGTTTAGATCTTTGACGTATTCTAATGCCTTGACAAAGAAACCCCACATTTGCGCTAACTTACACATTGTCATTAGGTACCTATCCAAAAAAATATAAAGTTGGGGGGGGGGGTGGGTGTAGGGCTTGATATTGTTGGAATGAGTCTAATAGAAAAAGGACACACTGTCCTGTTGGAGCAATAAAAAATAACTACAAAAAAACTACCCAAATATATATACAAAATTACAAGTTGGTAGTTACACAATTTTTTACTAGGTGGCGTTGCTTATAAAAATTGTGCCAATAGCACAGAATAATATTACCAATAGCAAGGACGCTATATAATATCTTATTTGTCTATGCCAATAGTGACGAAACTAGGATGAAACCACAGACATATACTTAATAAGAAGGATGAAACCATACTTACTAAAAATAATAAAAACTAATCATTTCGATATGCTAATTTGAACTTAGGTTATTAGTGCCTTTATATCCAAATTATTAAAAAAAATGTTTCATTCAAACTTTCTCCATACAAGTACAAACAGCAATAAAATAATTAGTAATAGGTAGGTAATTAAAATAATTAAATACGTGCAGCCATTCTGAAATGATGTGCTAGCATAATTACCTATTCGTTGCAATTGTGTGGTTTATCGTGGCACGGCCACCTATTTGCCCTGATTGCTATAATTTGGTCCAACCTAAATCTAAGCCATGTTTCATCTCAATCGGTTCGGTAGATCCGAAGGTCGGGAGAAATCAACAACCACGGGTTAGAGTATAATAATAATAATAATAATAAATATAAATATTGTAAAAAATTAAACTTAAGAATTATGTTAAATAAAGAGGATAATAATAATAATTCTTTATTGCTTACACATGTGGTACATAAGAGGTGTTAAAAACAGGTGAAGATCAACACATGAACCCTGCAAGGGTATAACAACTTAGATATAATTTATATATAGTTAAACAAAGAAAAAACAAAATTTATTAATAGGTGTTACTTATGACACGTTAGTATAATATTCATTAAGATTATAAAAGCATTTATCTATTAAATAATTATTTAAGGATGTTATAAATTTTTTATTATCTTCTATTTCTCTTATTGTGTTTGGTAATGAATTGTATAATTTTACTGCCATGGAATAAGGTCCTGATCTCACTATAGATAAATTAGTTTTAGGTAGAAGTAGCTTATTTTTCTGTCTGAGTCTTACGCTTTTATTTTCAGCTCTCAGAAACAAGTCAATATTTTTCCTCACTAATTTGCATGATTCTAATATATATAATGAAGTTACAGTTAAAATTTTATAAAGTTTAAAATACGGTTTGCAGCTAACTAATGTGTCTATATTTGCTAATATGCGAATGCATCTCTTTTGGGCAACGAATAGCTGTTGTAGATTGGTGCTGTTGCCCCACAGTGGGATGCCGTAGCGCAGCCACGCGTGCGCGTATGCGTGGTACGCCGCTTTGGCTGTGCTCGTGTCTGTGCATCTTTTTATTTCGTTTAGGGCGTATGTAAATCTAGACAATCTGCCTTGTATATATTCTATGTGGCTTTTCCAGTTTAAATTACTATCTATTTTTATGCCTAGCAGTGAAAAGCTATCGACACATTCAAGTTTAATGTTGTTTATAGAAAAATTTATATTTAATGCTTTTTTTTGGTATGGTTTGAAAATCATTAATTTAGTTTTATTGCAGTTTAATATTAAATTATGATCATTAAGCCAAGAGGTGATCTCATCTATAGTAGTTTGTAGTTTTTTATTTATTTCTATTTCATTTTTAGTGGACAATATAACTGACATATCATCTGCGAATAATATGCATTGTATAGCAATCTCTAGGAGTCTTCGCCACAAACAAGGGGATATAGACACTCACTCAAATCAAAGCTGAGTAAAAGTATCTAAGAGCCACACACGCTGCAATTGATTTTTTAGATTGAGCACTTATTAGTCACTTGCTACGTTTGCAAGTCCGTAAGTCGTTCGTAAGTCAGCAAAAAAACTCAGCAAGGGCTCTAGCCTATTCCGCATAAATATTTTGCACACAATAACTTAACGTAAAGCAATTATAATATTGTAAGTGAAATAAAACTTCAAGGATCATTATGAAAAAAGTATATTTATTCGTCTGGAAGAGACTTTGGCATTATTCTAAGATACAACTATTTTAATAATTAAATATTTTCTATACCAGTCTAAAGGTTACTATAACCGCAATGGGTTTGATAGAACTTACAAAATTTTAACTTACATAACAATCATACACATACAAACAAAAAAATAAACGAAAATTGAATATACTAGTTAGGTAATCAACCGCCCTATCCTGACACCTTTATCGTACAGCCTCAAACACAATAAAAACACAAAATAATTATTCCGCTAAAAACTGTCACAAGATTAAAAGTATTTTCTTCTAGCTTTTATCGTAATCTAGGGTTAAAGTACAAACAGTATTGGATAATATTTAATTTTATTTACTATCATCCATCAGAGTTAACAAATTCTCTTCTGGTTTTAACATAGATTTTATGACAGTTTTTTAAAAATGTGCGAAATATAATGTGTAGGTGATGAACGACCACGTGGTTTGCCTGCACTTGACCGACTTTACTGAAGGTTTACAAAGCGTGTTAAAAGTACCCAATGCTAGAACAAAACATGGATATAATAATTAGTTAACTCAGACTTGACAATCTGCATCACGAACTTTAAATAAATATTAAATATTTCACTGATTATGAGGCAACCAACCCACGCGAGGCCTTCAGTTTAACTTTGTAGACATGTTTTATTTTCGAGTTATAATAATAATACTATTTGTTATGCATTGCTCATGTTGTGAACTACACTAGATGAAAGCTCTAAGTGAGAATTCGTCGACTATCCTTTTTTTTCTAGAAATAATAAATTAAGCAGAAAAATAATTTAGATTAAACTTTTAAACTTATAAAAAACCTAAGGGAGTTCTTACATTTTCGTTAATAGTTGACAATACCTATAGACAATCATAGGTACCTACAAACATCAATTAATTAATAATTGTCTTGAATCACAGAAATGAATAAAGATCAAACTCTGTTAAACACAACGCCATCTAGTCACATGAAACGAACTAGATTTAACCTGGTG
Source organism: Scoparia ambigualis (assembly GCA_963921215.1). Classification (NCBI taxonomy): domain Eukaryota; kingdom Metazoa; phylum Arthropoda; class Insecta; order Lepidoptera; family Crambidae; genus Scoparia; species Scoparia ambigualis. Next base: position 25,722,870 of record OY992519.1, on the reverse strand, counting down.
GTGCTCTTCGTAAAATCCCGCTTGTTAAAATTACAGTAATGTTCAATAGATGGCGCTGATGCTAGTAACTTTAGACATATTATTCACCACCTCTCTCGGATTTTTCCATTTTCTTAAAATCGACAATAACAATACGAATAATAGATATTTTTATAGGTAGGTAGGTAGGCAGGCATCTTACAAAACCTTTTATAACAATCAACTTCAATAGAATTAACAAGTTCACTGTCCAAAAAATATAACAATAGGTTAATCAATTGTTATGGACCATAAGTGGTCTGCGGGACAGTGAACCGGTTAAGACTGCTTGCGCCGCTACTATGTAACAATAGAAACAAATACAATGTACACGTATCATTAAATTTAGTTCCATTTATTAATATCTGAGACATGAATTTTATTTAACTACAAAACATTCATAACATCTTGTTTTTATATTAGCACGTCGACAAATACTTTCGTCTTATATCAGGCAATGGTATGAAAAAATTATCGCAGACTAATCTATACAATAGAAAAATAGAAATGCCTTCTATTTAAACATTTAAACTACAATTATAATCACTAGTTATTTAACCTTACATTATTAAATTCAAAACCTATTACGTTAGGTGTGAAATATGTTACAGTATAATAATTAAGCGTATGTTCAAATAACCTTAAATAGCATCCGAAATAGGTATGTTCTGGCGTGTGCAATTTGGGTAAACGTAATGGAATTGAAATGCACACTAACGTTGAGTTTACTAACATTTAAGTGTCTAATTTGACTACCCAATATAAAGAGACCTTCTTAGAGAATGTTAAAAAAATCACAGAATTTCGCCACCCTAGTGGCTGATAATTATGACTAAAATACTACCATCCTATCACTAAAATACCAAGAAATAACAAACTTAATTATATTTTCAATTTAAATACTGATACTGACACAGTCCAGCTCCAATGTTTTACCATTAACAGATTTTGAAATAGTAGTTTATAGTTTTTGACAGGAGACTACCAATGGCTAGTGTCCCATCTCAAGTAACGTTTTCCATTGGTACTGCTCGTGACTTTTTCCGCGTGGACGAGACGAAAGACAAATGCTTGAGCTCAGCGTGGCATTCAATGGTCAAGGGCCACCGGCTTTTGTAAGCCCAAGGACACACTGGTGGAAGGTTATCTAGCTATTGTCATGTTTAAAAATATTCAAGTCGAAAATATAACATAACGTCATTGAGCGATATTTTAGTGGTATCAACGGCAGAAATACTAAAATTACAAATTACGCAACTCACTGCGGAGGCTACTAGCTACCAGCTTTCATGTCAGTAACGCGAACCACTGGACTGAGTTTGATTAGTTCACTCAGCTTCTGGACAGTGAACGGCATCATAGTGTTGTTGAATGACATGAGGGTCGTCACGTGCTCGTACTCGTCCAAAGGCGTCGGCCTAGTTCCGTAATACGAGTATTCCTCGTCATCTCTCTCGTGATAGGGAAGCCTGGTGGTGGATTTCCTGGCGACAGTCTGAGCGGGCAGCTTCGACGTGGACTTCCTCGCAACCATTTTGGGGCGGGCTACAGGTTTAGTGTAACTCGTCATTTCACAATCGTCATCGGAGTCCAGGGAGGTGGGCTCTGATTGAAGAACCGCCGTGTACTTCAGCTTTAAAGTGTGGTGAATAGCGCTGTGATGCAACGTTAAGTCCAGGAGAAGCTTGAAATATTTCTTGCAATATCCGCAAACCAGGTTCCTGTTGCGGACTAGTTTGAGGAATGTGTACCTCATGCGTACTGTGGAGTGCTCGTCCTCATGATGTTCATGAATCGAGCCGACCTCTACAATACTCTTGCATGTCATACATTGCACTTTTTCGTTTTTCGTGTTAATGTGGTCGCTTTTTGTCGCGTACTCCTTTTCCTTGACCGACTGCCACCAGGAGTCTACCCTCCGCCTCCTGGTATTCATAATTTTGACGTCGTGCATGACGGGAGGGCCGTCCGGCAACTTAGTAGGCTTCATATACTTGGCGTCGGCGACATAGTAATGGTGGTTGGCGAGGTGGTCCACCATCGTGCTTCGGTAGCTGGAGAAATCGCAGAGCGTGCAAGTCAGCGGCTTCAGGTTGTAATGGCGGTAGATGTGCGTGCGGAGGCATTGGCCGTAGCGAGTGCGGAAGCTGCAGTGGGGGCACTTGGTGGTCGGCTTTGTAGTCACCGCGTTGTCGGATTCACTGTCGTAGTCGCTGTCGTCAGTATCAGGGGCTGGTCGCTTGCGAACTTGTTGGCTTTGTTGTTCGGGAGCATTTAGGTTGGCCGCTTTCTCGAATCTGACGACTAGGAGGGAGTTGTCTGTTTCAGGGGGTTGTGTGGCTTCGAGTTGCGCTGGTTCCGTGTGGTGGGTCCGCATCGCCTGGGCTTGCTTGGCCAGGGCGGCGGATGCCCAGGCGGCGCGCAGGCCGGGGTCCCTCGGGGCCTCGACGGGGCGCGAGGCCTGGCCCGGGTGCTCGCTCTTGCAGTGGAACTGAGCCTCGTGGTACGTCTGGAAGTTGTTCACGCAGTTGCTGCAACACCACCTGAAAGGAAAACGAGAAATAAATAAAAACGCATTTTTAAACAATTTTTTAAGCTTTTATTTAAGGAAAACCACCATAAAAAACGCAGTTCACATTTTTATACAATACAGTAATATATTACATTTTAAAACACTGTCATACAAAGTTATAAAGCTTTTATGAAATCAATAGCAATGTTGTGGATTGAGCAGATAAAACTCATCTTAGGCAGTGCTTTTTAGGCTCTCTCTGTGAAGGTACATCGCTGCATTCTAAGAGAAGGCTTATAATTTTGAAGTTCTTATATCAAAAAGTTTAATTATGCTTCAAGCAATAGATACATTAATAAAGCAAACCGAAAACCTCTTTATTAATAACCAGAATATTTCGTAAGTAGTTTTACGTATGGCAAAGGTTTTAGAGGTATGCAGGCCGCTAGTAAAAAAATAAAAAAGTGTAATTTAGCTAACTCACCTAATTTTGGTGAGCTCGATTTCTAAATGGTCTCTCATGGCAGCCTCCTCTTTAACTTTAAAGTTGCATTTAGGGCAACAATAAAACGAGTCGGCCGGCTCTCCCAAAGGCCCAAAAGCCTCCTCCAACTGTTTAGTGCCGAATTTATCCGCCTTTTCTTGAGGTGCGCTAGTTTTTACATCGTGCTGCAAGACTTCAAGAAGCTTCGAAGTGGAAGCGGGAGTTGGCTCTATCACTCTCTGCATCGGCAAGCTCTCTTTCGCCTTCGCGATGGCTTTAGTCTGGGTTTCGAGGAAGTGGAACACCCACTTTTCGATGTTGACATCGGTGGGTCGCTGTATCGGTTCCAGGTTCTGCCCCCGGTGCTCAGAGGCGTAGTGCTCGTTCAATCTGGCCCTGTGGAAGCCCTTGTACTCGCATTTCGAGCAACCCCATCTAAAAATATAAGGGTTTGTTACAAAATATTATGTTTTATGATGTATCATCGTCAATATTCATAGCATATTAAAATGAATTATTATTGTTTTATAGAAATCACGTTAAAAATACAGTATCAGCAATTTGAACAACAGCTTTTGGTTTAATTTAGTTATCGACTAAACAGCTTACCTAATAAGCTTAGCTTTTATACGCATCAAATTATAATTTATTATTGAAGCTGTCAAGTATAGAGAAAAAACACATAGCAAGGTTAAAGCGAAAATAAAATTAATATTTGCCAAGAGTTTTGAATATTCGTACAATAGCATTGTTGCTAAAATCACAATCAAATAAAAAAAATATTTAAAAAACTATTTAAATAAATCCAGGAATCAAAGCAATTTACAAAAACCACAAACAATAATAAAGAAAGATCACTTACTTCCTATAACTGAGTTCTTCATACAAATGAGATTGCATTGCCTCCATACCTTCTTCAGTCACTTGGCAATGAGGGCATTGGTACTTAAGCCCGTTGGGCTTACAGAACTCCCCGTACTTGCGTTTGAGCTGATCCATCGTCAGTTCTGCGTTAGAGTCGTCAACCTCCTTCTTCACAATGTTAAGGTCCACTGCGGCAGGCGGGGACGGGATGGGTCGCTGCGGCGCCATGATTAACTGCTTCAAGGATACCGGCGTTGGAGACACGCCCTCCTCGCTCTTCACCTCCAGATTCTCCGGGGTGCCGAACTTCTGTCGCTGCTTCATCCACCGAGGACTCCCGTCCACTTCATCAGGGATGGAACCTTCGCGATAATAGTAGTAACAAACTTCAGGCTTCAGTCCGGGGTGGGAGTTGGTCTGATGCTTCGCGACATTCTCCAATCCTGAAGTACGGAACGGGCAGTAGTAACATCTGAACTGCATTTTGGACTGGTGGAGCTTCGCGCAGTGCTCCGCCACTTCGGGACGGAGCATGCTCTTAAAACTGCACATGCCGCACTGCCACGGCTTTAGATCCATAGTAGGTGCCGCAGCGGGCGGCACAGAAGCCCCGGCCGGGGAGGAGGCCGCCTCTCTGACGATCATGAACCGACCCTCCCTATTATGATTTTCGAGCAAATGCTTATCGAGCACCTGCCTTTTGTAATGGTAGTAGGGGCAAGCGGAGCACGCGTAAAGGGTCGCGTCGTGCATTTTCAGGTGCGCTATGATCCGCGCGGGCGTGAGGGGTTTGCTGGTGTCCAGGTGTTGGTAGGGCGGGCAGTGGACGCAGTGGAAGTCGTTGGAGCCCTCGTGGAGGGTGCTCCAGTGGCAGCGCAGCATGGCCTCGTCCACAGAGATGTAGGAGCAGCCGCGGGCGCCGCACGTGTGCCGGGAGCGTGCTTCTACGAATCGCGGGTAGCGGGAGGCGGCCTCGGGCGGCACGTAAGCAGCGGCGGCGGCGGCGGCGGCCGGCGCGGCGCCTCGGCCCGTGTTGGAGCTGGACGCCAGGTTCAGCATCTTATCGAAGTGCTTCTCGTTAGTCTCCAAATGGGGCACGGGGTTGATGGGCGCGGTGTGCGGCGCCGGCTGCTGCTCCGCGTGCGCCTGCAGGTGGCGCACCATGTTCAACCGCACCTTCGTCTTGAACTCGCAGAGGGTGCACTCCACCAGCTCGTCCATGATCGGGTTGATCGGCAGCCGGTCGATGTCCGCGGGCCCGAAGCGCGTGATCTTGGCGGGGGGTTCGGCGGCCGCCGACGCGGAGAGCTTTCTCTTCACCGGCGACTTCGTTGCCACCCCGCTTAAGACGCACTCCAATTTGGATTCGTGATTCTTCCTCGACGAGACCACGCACTTACTGACTCCGTGCACGTACTTCATGTGCCTTTTACCGTGCCCCATGGTTGCGAAACGTGCGTCGCAAATGGCGCACACGTTCATATCTAAAACTGAATAATCCGCACTCAAAATAAACACGGACACGTCGTCCTTATCCTTGGACGGCTTCAGCGCGTACTCGGAGACCTTGTGTTTGGTCTTCATGTGTCGCTTGGCCTGCGAGAGTGTTTTGAACCGCACCTGGCAGATGCCGCAGACGGTCTCGCAGGTCTCGCCGCTGTGCTCGGCCGCGTAATGCGCGTACAGCGCGAACTTGTTGCCGACGCTGGTGTCGCAGTGGGGGCATCGAAACGACGTCAGATTCGAGCAACACGAGTTGACGTGACTCTTGAAGGCAGTCGGAGTTTTGAGTATCGCCGTACAACTGGGGCATGTGTACAACATTGTGGGGCAGATAACTTTGAACAGTTTGAGGGCCTCCGCTGATGACTCTTTGGTGGCCGGTTGACTCGCGCTGGCATCGTCGGGCACGGCTGCGACTGCGGCTGGCAGCTGGCGAGCTTCTTCTTCCTCGTCGCTGTCTAGACAGACGATTACGTCCGACACATTTAGAGTGGGTATTTCTGTAGGTTCAGCCTTGATTTTCGGGGTGACTTGTTCGTTGATAGCCAGCGTGGCGGGGGGAGTGACTGGCGGCTCGGGGGGAATGGCTGGCGGCTCGAGGGGAGTGATGGGCCGCTCGGGGGGAGTGATGGGTAGCTCGGGGGGAGTAACGGACTGCTGGAGGGGAGTAACGGACCGCTCGGGGGGTATAACGGACCGCTTGAGGGGAGGAACGGACCGCTCGAGGGGAGTAACGGACCGCTCGAGGGGAGTAACGGACCGCTCGAGAGGAGTCACTGGCCGGTCGGGGGGAGTGACGGGCCGCTCCGGCAGAATTGACGATTGTAAGATCGTTGCAACATTTTGCGGCTCGTTGTCTGCAAGTATATCAGATTCGTCCATAGTGATGCTGGTGACCGCGGATTCAGTTTCTGTTAGCGGAGCGACCGCCGTTGGCGATTCTACCATAGACTCTATTATTTTGTTGGTGTGACCGATGAGTTTCTCTAGATCTATGGACCTCTCTGCCTCCCTCACGGGGTTTTCTTTGTTGCTGACCGGCGTAACTTCTTCGACAACCACTTTGCTTTTGTTGAACGAAGCTAGTGGGAGTACTCTGAATTCTGACGATCCGTCCTGTAACAAAATAAGTTAAATTGATTTTTTATATTCTATACTTACTTAATTTAAACTTAATACTTAATTTAAGCTTAATACTTAATTAATCCTACTAATATTATAAACGCGAATGTTTGTAAGAATGTATGGATATTTGTTACTCTTTCACGTAAAAACTACTGAATGGATTTGGATGAAATTCGGCATACAGATAGTTTATAACCTGGATTAACACATAGGATACTTTTTATCCCGATATTCCCACGGGAACGTATGGATGGATGTTTGTTACTCTTTCACGTAAAAACTACTGAATGGATTTGGATGAAATTCGGCAAACAGATAGTTTATAACCTGGATTAACACATAGGATACTTTTAACCCCATATTCCTACGGGAACGGGAACCACGCGGGTCATACTTATCATACTTAGATATTTTAGAAAAGATGATGGTAGGTACAGTCAAGGAAGTTCCCGGTCGATCACTTTTCGGCGATATTCGCTTGCGCACGAACTACGCGCACGCTACTGTACACACGGCGTCAGATCAACCTACCCAAAACTGTCAAATTTCTGCAATCAATTTTTAACTTTATTGTCTGGTTTTAAAGATCATTTTTTTATTGGAGAATAGAGAGGCACTTTCCATAGAAAAAATGATAAACTTGTATACAATATTTTGTAAATTTACAATATTTTCATTATGAATATGCATCTTATGAGGATTCGCTTAGTCGCCATCACCTAACTACTCTTGTGGACCAACGCACAATATTTGACCAAGTTTTTTTGTACAAAATTTTACACAATAATGTTGCTTGTAAGGTTGCCTACACATTCTAGAAAAGATTAACTTTAGAATACCAAGACCCAACTCTCGCCTGCACAACCTTTTCGCTGTTCCATTATATCGAAAAGTGTACACCAGTAACAGCTTCTTTAGACGTAGTCTTAATAATTATAATGTAAAGTTTGCAGAAATCGATATATTTAGTAATAGTTTAGCTATGTTCAAAGCAATGTTCAAAGCAATGTTATTAGAAAAATTCGAAAAACTTGGAAATAAATGTATATCTCTTTTATTATTGTTCACATAACATTAATTGTAACTTATTAACGTAATAGACTACTTTTATATTTATATTTACTTCTTCATAGTTTGTAAGAATTGAGGTAACAATATGGAACAATATATACAACAGTTAATGGAACTTAAGTCTTTAAGCATTATTTTGTGTACTGTACTACTTATCTGTATGTGACTGTTTGTTTCCTGAATAAAGTAAAATAAAAAAAAATAAAAAAAAATAGAATTTGGTCATAAAGTAAAGCTAATATTATTTGCTACCTAAACGAAGTTTTGTCTTATTTTTATCGAATCGCGTATAAGTGTTATTTAATTATTAATATTTTTAATATGTAAACACTGAGTCTTCAAAAGGCAGACATGTTACTTGAAAAACGTCTAAGGGGCCGTCCATTAATCACGTGAGTCTCGAAAGGGGGGAGGGGGTTCAGCAAAAATCACGAAATATCACAAGGGGGGAGGGGGGGTGTAGTAAAATATCACGTGTATTTATTTTTACGTCCAACGCGCGACGCGATTTCTAAACCGAAAGCGGCGCGTGTGGTGTAGTGTGACATTGACTCGCCGTTGAAAAAAGAACAATCTGCAACCTTTCTGACATTTTTATTATGCGGTCTGTAATTTTGTAGAATAAAATTAGATTATACTTTATACCTACCATATAAAAATATTCTAAAAAATTTTGGTGCTTACCGAATAAAAAAATACACGTGATTTTGGGTGGGGAGGAGGGGTAGTTTTAAACCTCACCACGTATCACCAAGAGGGAGGGCCCTCCCTCCCCAATTCACGAATCTCCTATTCTCAGCGCTAATCGAAATAGACTTCGAGTTTTTTTTGATAAATATTGCCATTCTTTTTAATTCAATCAATTCGGGATGCGTTCCGTTTGACACGTTTCATCCGGTTTTAAACCGGTTGCAACTATGTACCTCAAATATTTTTACTGTAAAGGTATTTAAATGTATTGAACTTGCTTTTTAATTAAAGAAGTAAATTTTTAATAAGTATCGAAAAATCATTATATTTAATGTGTTGTGATCAAATTTAATTTCCTTAAACAACTTGTATTGTTTAAAACGTCGATAAATTTTATGTTTTTTGTTTGTGGTTGTGTGCTTGTTTGGTGACGAAACGATCATTTTAGTATTCACAAGACACATACAACGTCACAATGTCAACAAAAAATACCCAACGCCACAGCAGAAGCAGCTTCTTTTACAAATGTTGGAAGCCGATTTGGTTAAAGAGTGGAAAGCCAGTTAAGGAGTGGAAAGTTTTCTTCCACCTTTTAAAAAAAAAGAGAGCGAGCTCTCTCAATATTTTAAATCACTTCCACGACAAAATTGGTAATTAACTCCTCCATATCCACCGTAATTTCGCCGCTATTTGACGTTTCATTAGCTTCTCGTAGTCGAAATTACGTGTCGACCACTGCCGACCACTCGAAGCAATTCGAGCGGCTCTCCTTCGAGAAATGTCGAGTTCGAGATGTTCAGAATAACTAAATTGGATTACCACTCGATAAAGTTCGAATTCGAATCAAACTCGAAGTCGATTAGCGCTGAGAATAGGAGATTCGTGAACAAAATGTTAATAACGAGATTTTATGGTCGAGATAGAGATCGAAATCAAAACTCGATTCGAGACTACATCTCGAAAAATGAGAATTGGCCTCCTGATCGGGGAACAGGCGTGATCGCGCGCGTATTTTGTCCTACGACAAAGGGTTCGCGCGGCGTTCACGCGTACAAATCCACGTTCACGGCCCCGTGCCAGTTTACTAAAGAGGAGAATAATCAGTTCACTCCAGACTATACTTTGATCGGTTAAGATGTATTTCAGTCATTAACCACCTTCTTTTTTTCCAACGCTTTCTCATAATGTTTTGGACGTCTAAATAGTATGTTGCCACAGCAAACAATGTTATTGCAGCAGCAGCTTCTACGTCCATTTCGCGGCGGGTTTCACGAACGATTTGAGCATCCCGTGAATGTGGAGGGCACTACTTGTACCGTTTGCCGTGAATACGCGCGTGAATCTTTCGCCCGGTAGTAGAGATAACAATTGGGACTACAATGACATACACTTTTTCTTGTTTACATATTTGAATAATTTCTTCTCTTAGGACTGCATAGTTACTTAACTTATTATAATTGGCGTGACGATCTGGACGCACACCAGACTGAGTGGCATGAGGTGGCTCAGGATAGAGATGGATGGAGGGACTTGGGGGAGGCCTTTGCTCAGCAGTGGGACAGTATAGGCTAGCTAAAAAAAAATATTATTGTGTAGGTACCTTATTGGTGATGACCCTAAGGTAGGCCTGCGGCTGCTTCCCGGGATGCTTCTGCGACGCGTGAAACATCAGGCCGGGCTCTGTGTCGGCGCCGTGCACGCACCAAGTGCACTGGTAGAGGTTCAGCTCGTGCGCCTTCATGTGGTGGACTAGCTGAGCGGCGGTGGGGAACGACTCGGAACACATCTGTGGGGTTACAAGTGGTACAGGACTCCAAATATACTGTAAAATTGTACTATCATTCATTTTTTAAGTAATATTTATGTCTCATTATAAGTGAAATGTAATTTCGTATGAGAATAAAGATCTTTAAACCTAACCTAACCTATATATAACTATCAACAAAACCGATGCAGTATAATTTTCAGTAAGTTTTGCTTGTACAAGATGACCATAGTTCGTCCCGCCGTTTGTTTAACTTGACCAATGACGACGAATCGTTTATTTAAAAGAAAGAAATTGTTGGCATGTGGTGGCCATAATAACCCCTTCCGCATTTTGTTTTCATTAATGAAAGACAAAGAAAACGTCCCTTTTTTATCATATTGACTGTCTTTACAATTTTATGATTTTTGAGTTAATAGATGGATGTTGTAGCAAAAGTTTAAAAAGGATGTTGGGACAGGACAAATGCAAATGAAAATAGCCCTTATGGCTTAACGGCACATTTTGTTGATAGTACATTATGTGGGGGTTTATACGAGACATTAGTGCAGGACTCTACTACTAAGTCACACGATACTTACGTATAATGCAGTTCGAAATCGAAATTATAAATAAATAAAAATGCAACAGTTGGTAGTTCGAATATCACCCACTTGTATCGTAATCTTAAAAACATACATTCCTATGTCGCTTAACCCGTACATTATAATGGTTCCATGGTTCCTAAGTTCCTGAGAACAGATTTCTCTATCTCTTATAGTTTTTGACTTCTCCCTACTGACCCATTTGGATTGATCACTCTTTCTAAGTTAATTATTATAAATATTTATTATGATAAAAAAATTATAGAGTAGTAAATTCGTTGTTTTATTTAAAATGTTGTGTCAACATAAGTATTATTGTGGTGATCGTGTTGCAGTCAAGTTTCTTTGCAGAATCCTACTCAAGCCGGAATAAAGACGACAAAACATCCAACATGAAAATCAGCGCCACAGCCTTGGCTGTGGCTTTATGCTGAGAAGAATCCTTTTTGGCATTTCAAGATATTTGGGTTGTGTAATATTTTACAATATTGTAACTGGATGGAATGCTAAATAAATTTATTTTTCTTTCTTTCAACAGCATAGAGCGGCGATGGACTCACCACCTGTCACGCTGAGCACATGTGCAGTAGTCATTTGGTTAAAAGTAGACTATGGCAATGGACTACTTCTCCAGTCCTCATTGCCTAGTCTCTGACTAACACTTTGGGAGTAATAGTTATACTTACATTGCAATCATGCCAGGATGCCCTTGAGTGCCTCTGGTCCAGATGTTCGCAGAACTTGCCGGCGGTGTACGTCCGGAACTTGCAAGCTGCAAGGAGGGAGGTGTAACAAATGTTTTAGAATTTATCTAAGACTTATGTAATTGAAGAAACTCATATTTATTTAGTAATTTAATTGCCACGGTGGCAGAGGTGTAGGATAAAATGTTTACTAGAAAAAAATCAACCAGTCTCAGGAAGCTCGAATGGGATTCGAACCCATGACCTTTGGATTGCCGGTCCACTGCTCTAACCGCTAAGCTACCGAGACCCCAGAAGACTCGTTGATTTTTTTCTAGTAATTGATGATTTACGCTGCAAGCCAGCGTTATTACGTCACTGTGAAGGTTTACCTACCCTCACAGTCGAAAGAAATACTATTGCAAGTATTTAACAATCGATAAAGACGTAATTGCTTAAAATTTTTGCATTCACAATGCTATATAGATATAGGCAAAAAATCAAAGCAGTGTACCAACAATCCAAAGGTCATGGGTTCGAATCCCATTCGAGCTTCCCGAGACTGGTTGATTTTTTTCTAGTAAACATTTCATCTTATCTAAATAGCATTGTGAATGGAAAAATTTCAATAAAAAAGATAACTAGAGGTGGTTTTTCGATGGATACCCCGGGCTTGTGTTTATAACCGCATTTGGCATGAGTTGTGGAGGATGCGTAGGAAAAGTATATTAGCTATTCTACTACTAGCGGGATCAACTCACTAACATTGTTGTTATAGCAATTTAGATAAGAT